>JAOEHV020003008.1:11105-34653 GCA_025447995.2 Isaurus tuberculatus | reverse complement strand
GTTTTGATGGGTACAAATAAGCCCAAAATTGTAAAGAAAAGTCAGTTGTAAATCCCTGACGAAGTCTGAGTATCAGACGAAATGTGTAGGAAAACAAAACAATTCAAGCTGTAACTGAGTCTTGTGCTGAATTAAAAATTAATAAAAAGAAATCATAAAAAAAAATTTAAAAAAAATAAAAAAAGAAATCAGAAGTCCGAAATCAGAAATGGGAAATCAGAAGTCCGAAATCGGAAGGCCCTTCTCGGCCATTGTACATATCGTTGCCCCAAACAAAATTAAAAAATCAAAATGTTCCCGATATACTACAGTACTTCCGCTGACATGGATGCTATGATGTAATTAAAGGTGAAAACAATCAATATGTAATAAATATTTTTTTGAGAATTCTTGACGTGATTAAAGTTGTACTTTGTTTGCGAGAATTGCCTTTGATCTGAGTAATGTTTTAAAAACAAAAAAGATCTTATAATTTATAAAATCTGTTTAAACCTTTATAACAAACAAACAAAAAATTAACAATATACTATTAATAAATTATAGTAAAACATTAATAATTATATATAATATGTAATATAAATGTATTTCTATTTTTTATTTTATATATATATATATATTATAGAATCTGTTACATAGTGTAATGTGTGATGTATAAATATAAAGTGTAGTATTATAGATTCTGGGAGTCAATATTGATATATTCTTTAATCTTCAATTGTGATAATTGCATAGTAGTACATTTATACTAATCATGCAATGGGTACTGGTGCTTCAATCTTCAGAGCACAGCACCACAGCCAGATTTAATTAGCTTGGAGTTGATTTTGTTGAGGGAGGAAAAACAGAGTACCCAGAGAAAAACCCTCAGAGTCAGATTGAGATCGACAAATCTCAGCCCACATGCCGTGCCCAGGAGTCAAAACTGGGTCATAGAGGTGGGAGGCGTGAGTGATGACTGCTATGCCAACCTGACTCCCCTGCATTTCTTACACTCAGTGATGCAAAAACTTTACAGCATTTTTACAACACTGGTTTTCTCTTTGGTGATGTTGTTTCTGGTTTTGACAAGAAATCTTGTCCATAGAAAGAAGATTCTGACAAGACTCTTTAGAAAAATATTCAATGCAACATTCTTCCATTCTTCTCCCCTTTCTCACCCCATCGAAATAGCATTGAAAAACTGATCCTCAAATAAACCTGCCATCAGTCTTATTTTTCAATTTGTTTGAATAGCTTATGAATAAGTTTTTTAAACTTTGCTTTTAGTCTGTCCTCAAACTTGACAAGACCAACTACAATGCCTTAGTGTTCATTGGGTTATCAGCTTCAGAGCTGGGTCAGCCAGACCAAGCTAGAATGGCCTACAGGAGAGCTATAGAATCAGATGAAAGTCAAGTTCTGGCCTGGCAGGTAGTCTGGCTGTATTTCTGTTTGTGCATAATTTGAAATTTCTAAGTATTTTTTGCTATTAAGTGATTTAACGTTCATCTGTCATTGTTGCTGTACCTTAAATTTTTAAAATGTTGTGTTTTAATTCAATACAGGGTCTGGCTGCTTTGTGTGAAAAGGAGAACAATGAATCAAATAATGAACTTGAAGGTGTTTATAATAAGCTTATGCAGTTATACCACAGGTAATACCAACAAAACTGGTGTTTGTCCATGTACTTTTTTTTGTATATACTTTTCTATCAATGATGATGTTTGAACTGTGTTTGATTTGCAACTTTAGAGTACCTTTCAGTATGATATCAAAATTCAGTGAAAGCACAGCACAGAGTGCAATTTATGCTAAAGTCATGCTTTTTGGACTTTACAGTATACCAGTGTGACCATTGGGTAGAGAACTTAATTAAAAAACAGCAAAAGTGTTATGATTTTTGGATGTTACTGGAATGATAATTAGAATATAAAGATAGTGTGTTCTAGTATCAAATGCTTGTATAGCCACTAATACTAAATTTTTTATGGACATTAAGGTCATATTGGTACCACACTTTACCCCTTTAATCTGTTAGAAAAGGGTTGAACCTGAGTGTAACAGCCCTGGACAGCTGTTTGGCCTTAGTGGGCAACATCTGGATGAGTTAGCTATAGCTTTAACTAGTACCTTTATATACTTTATACCGAGAGTGAGGTCATTACAGGGAAATCTCAGACCGAGGCTTGGCTGTAATGACCGAGCGATATCTTCACTGAAAAATGAATAATCAAAAATAAAATTTGTCAAAAAAATTTTTTACAATGACCAGTCATTACAGGGAAATCTTATCCTCCCAGCAGCCAATCAGATTACAGGAAACTATCTAGCCATAATTATAATAGATAATATATAATAATCTAATGACTCTGTGTAGTCCAAATTTAACAAAAAAACAAAAAAACACACAAACGACAGTGACAATGGTTAACATTTATTGCAGTGACAAAATGAAGTATAAAGAAATTATGTTGAAGCTTGTAGACCTTCATATTAATTGTGGGAAAAAGATCAAAGTAAGTGAAGGTCATATAAAGCAGCATTAAGGGCTTATTATGATTACATACTGTATCCTTGCTAGACAGCTTAGAATGAGGTGTGGGGATTTAGCTCTTGAGGTTTAATATTCCAAACGCCTTGGTTTCCTCTGAAATCATGAACTACCAGGTTGTTATTTGATGATATTTTGTTTAATGGTCATGTGGTTAGAGATCCTGACCATAGATTTAGACAGGGCTAGAAACTAACGGTTGTCCGATCGCCAGTGGCAACAAATAATTGCTCAGGACAATGAACATTTTTGTAGTTATTGCCCCATATGGCAACCAAGAAAAAGTCTCGAAAATAATTGATTTCAACAATGAAGTCAAACTATGGATTTTGAGAATGTGTTTTGTGTGTTTTTTACTGCCTACCATTTTCAAGAATTCTTAGAATAATCTTACTAAGGGCTTCAATTATGGCTTCATTTGCGATTACTCTCTAGCCTAGGCCAAGGCCCTAATGTTCAGGTGGGACTCCGACGGCACACAGTGGTTGTTGTTACTACTAAGCCTATACTACTATGCTCCCCACTAGATAGTTCCCTTGTTCGCTCTCTGCACACACACACGATGCTTATCAAACTTTTTATCGGTGCGCGATTTTTGTTCACGTGTGCAAAAAGGCTGAAACATTAATTTAGGTTAGACTATCAAGGTGCTAGAATGTGGAGGTATTTGGAAAAATGTTTGCCACCACCAACCAGTACTTGATTTTTTAATTTGTTATACTGAAAAAAGCCAGGGCGACTTGATTTTGACCAGGGCCAGTGGCATGTATTTGTCAGTTGCCCTGCTGGCTACTTGGGTTGGTACCCTTGGGTTTACAGGTTAATTTTCAGCCCTGTTTGGAGGTTAAAGCAACATAGAAGTGACATTGCATTATAATTAGATGTAAAAACTTGGAACCAGTGCACAGCACTCTTATTATTAGTATAACAGTATATTTAGCATGCTGGAAAGTATACATAGTGCAATCTTTTTTTTGCATTTAAAGGCTACTGAAGTATTGCAAGATGCTATTAAACAAGCAGATAATGAACAGGAAAAGATAAATCTTTTGTGCAGAGCAGCTGATGTTTTACAAACACATGCACAAGTAAGCAAATGAATTTATTTTGTAATTAATGGGTTCAGCTTATGATAACAATATAAGTATGTTCAAGTTATGTTACAAACTAGAGATACAATATGCTCTAGATCTGATACAGTATGAGTATTTCATAGTACTCCCAGTGAATACTTTATGAATGCTTCAATCTCTTTTGATTTCTACTTTTCTTTGAGAAGTGAAAAAATATTTAGAAAATAACAAAGTTTAACTTAAAATCATGTGTTTTTAAATATTACAGGTGGAGAAGCTTGAAGAGGCTGAAATTACAAAGGTTAGAAAAGAGCTGTTTTTTTAGCCTCGAACTGTTTATTATTTTTGCATTGCTATTTAGAATCAGTACAAGAGTCACAAAATGATCATATTTAACATTTGGTATTCTAAATGAGGAGGAGATGTTGTTTTCAAAACTACAGTACTGCACATACAGATCACCAGTTCAAGATGTATATTTATGGTAGGGTGATAAACTACTTATTTTTTGCTTATTATTTATCCAGTTGGAGGAAGTACTGAAGGAGCTGATTTATGGAGACTGGATGAATGACCATAGCGCTGTCCTTATGCCATATCATGAACAATATATCAAGCTTCTTATCAAGAAACTGGTATGTTTTATGTGTTGACTGAAATATGCAAAAGCTTTAAGTTGTACTCATAATAAATTCCTTTAACGGAAGAAGGAGTTATACCTTAAATTTTGTTGATACAAAATAATAAAAAAAATTGTCACATGATGGTAATTACCAGCTTTTTCTGTAATTAATACATAACAGTTTTATTTAATGATCTCAATCTAAAATCAGTCATTCTTATGAAAATTTGAAGAACGTTTATGGTTACATACAAAGTAGTATTATCTAATGGCTCGTCACAGATAACTTTATATAGACAAATATGTTTGATCCCTCAACTATCTTTGAACTAAAATAGTAATAATTTGTCCACTGTTTCTAAGGAAATACAGGAAGAGCTGTTGGATGAACATGAGGAATCATTTCGACAACTCAGCTCTTCTGAAGAGAAAATCATCAACGAAGCTAAAGCAATGAGACAACTTTATCCTGACTGCAAATTTCCACTTGAGGTTCTCTGTGGGTTTCTTCTTGAAAGTATCATAGGTATGGAATATTTAAAGTCTGAGCAAGCTGACTTTCCTTGAGTAATGAAAGTAAGCAAAGCATCACATCATTGGTTAAAGCAAAGGTTAATTTGATCGTTTTAATAAGTACAACTATGATTTTCTTGTACTGCAGATGACAATGGTAAAAGTAGTGAAGTTATTACTCTCTGCAAGGAACTAAATGAAATGGATCCATCATCTGGGCTTAGTAAAATAGGTATTGGTTTATCCTTCCTCACTGAACATGACTTCATCAAATCACGGGATGTGTTGACAGAAGGTAAAGAAAGTTATGCAGTTGGTTTCAGTTGCTTGTACAATTATGTAGAAAACATTTTCATTAACTTTGTAGAAAATCAATACAAAGACATTAAGATTAATAAGCATTGAAGAATCAGGTACCAAGGGAATTTTGTTTCAGGAGTAAATTAGCAGCATTATGACTTGACCAGACTGAGTACAATCCCATGGCATTTGGTACTGTACAGCTGTAACATCTTTGCTTCCAGCCACCAGGGCCTTGGTTCATTAGCCTTTGGTGTACTTAGGCAGACCAATTGCAAGGTGGAGTTTGAATGAATGTTCCCTAAATACAAACCATCCAAAGTGCACTGAAAGATCATTTTCAGCATTTTAAGTGAAAATACTCATTAAGTAAGTTTGTTTATGCCTGATTGAAACAATCTTATTACAAGAAAGATGAATTTTGTCTAACTGCTCTTTTACCCATTCTGATGTTTTTTAGTTCGAAACAGCAAGCCATAAACCAGCAAAAGACTACTCTTCTTTTTCATCTGTAGTGTTTCTCAGCAATGTTATGTATCAGCCCACTAAAGTTTTTTGTCAAAAATCTCATGTGTTTTAGTGTTTTTCATGGCAATGTTGGTAGTTTGTTTAAGTTATCTAAACTAATTCTTGGTTGCCCTGGCTCTGGTGGCAGTTGAAGAATTGTGTGACCTTTTAAATTTCCCAAAGTCAACTCAGCTTTCCATCCTTATTGGGTCCATAAAACAATACCAGTTCCTTCTGGGAGGAGAAAAAGAATGGATTTGAGTTCAATCTATGGTAAGGCAAAGTATAATCATCTTAAGCCTATACAACAACCAAACAACATGCCGTCTTCAGCTTTGTATTACAGTTTAACACTATTCTCTCTTATTGCTATACACTGTAGGGTTGAGTGCTTACCCCAAAAGTCCTGCAGGTTGGTTGTTCCTTGCACAAGCTCAGAGGAATCTTCATAATAATGAAGAATCAGTGAAGAGTGCTGAAAAAGGTCAGTTATCTTAAATTTGTTTTTTTGAGTGTTATACATGATTTGTTCTAATATTATTGTAGTTTTGTGATAGCCATCAGGGGAAGTAATACTTACCTAAAGTAATAGAAAAACCCTGATTAAATAACGTGTATACATTAATTATTGTTGAAAATATTACACTTGAACTAAAGAGCAAATCCTCCAGATAGACAAATCAAGCAAATTTCTCAACTTTTTTCAACTTTTACGCCCTTCTAATACTTAAAACAAAAATGATTAATCTTGGAAAACAGTTAAAACCAAAGTTCTATATTTAAGTACATAGACTGTAACAATGAAAGCTGTAAATGATAGTAAAAGATAGGTATTGGTGAAAGTGAGGTAACTTTACATTTTCTCTTTCAATAATTTGATATGCTTAATAGAAGGCATTGATCAGAAAATTCTACAATCAAAGTCAATACTGTTTTTCTAATTGAAGAAAACTGGTTCAACTACTGTACATGTACATGTGGCTTCTAGAGATATCATCAGTTCTTAAAGATTAATAAATGTGCAGTTAATATACTTCACAGGTTTGATTCATCTCAATGGTACACATAGGGTGATCAAGAGAATGAGTCTGAAGAGGAAGCTGAGGTTGGTTTCTGGTTATTGTGTATTGTTTTGCCATGAGCTAAAAACAAATCCTTTACCAAGCCAATATTTTTCCATGGAAGCAGCTATATCTCCAGTTACTTTGGTGTTAAGGAGATGAGAGTCTTTGACTCCCCCTTGACGGGAAACTAATCCATTGTAGATTAGTCCCGAGCAGACTAGGCACTGGTACTCTGACTATTAACTACCTTGTAAGGAGGGAAAAACTGGGGATCGAAACTGGGACCTTGTGGTTGGAAAACCAAGATCTTACGAACTGTGCCAATGTCACCATTTTACTGTTTCTGTATTTTTGGGTTACAGCAAGTAATGTATCACTTGTTTTTAGGATATTAAAGGGTGAAGTGTTAGCAGAAATTGGAAGCGAACGTCTTCAGGAATCAAGAAGTGTCTTTGAGGAGGTAAGAGGATACCAGTTCCTTAAAATTTCTACTTATGTATTTTTCTCTTTTATTTATATTCCATTCAAGCATTGCTTTCTTCCCATATTTAGTCATCAATCAGGCCAGGCAATAACTCACCCATTCATCAATCAATCCATTCTTTCGTTGATTGGTTCTTTGTTTTGTCTATTCATTTTTTTCTTTCTTCACTTCCTTCCATTTTTGATTCCTTCCTTCCTTCCTTCCTTCCTTCCTTCCTTCCTTCTTTCGTTTGTTCATTCATTCATTATTTTGTTCGTTCCTTCCCTTTTCTTTCCTTCTTTACTTTGTTCATAGGTCGATTGATGTTTTCGTTTTGTTTATCCATAAATCTGGCCAATGTTACATCAATCCTTTTATCGAAACCGTTAGTTGATGCACTTGTTTACTGGTCCAACCAACCAAGTTCCTTACAAATTATCCAATTCTTTAGTTGTCAGGTTTTACCATAAACCTTCAAGATTTCAATCTTTGATTCATTGACGCTGTTTTCCCTTCCAGTTACTTGCTACAGACGGTGATAACCCGGACGTTCTTGTTGGGATGGGTAGAGTGAGTTTGTTGCTGGGTGACACTTCACAAGCAAATGGTTACTGTACGAAGGCACTTGGAGTTAATTCAACATTTCCCAAAGCTTTAGCACTTCAGGTAAATGCTTTCACTTTAATGTTTAGATGTCGAGAACTTGTACATGGCAGGAAATGATTGACGAGATTGCACGTTGGCAGGAAGTGGAGTGTAGGAAGCATGGTGCAAGAAGTTGAGGTGGTAGCACGGCATCGTGAAATTGTTGACCAGTGTGGTGCGTGAAAAGGGGGCTGGCCTTGGTATGGTAAAGAGGCAACGTTTTTGGTCTGAGGCCGGACCTGTGGAACGTAGAAAGATCCGCGAACAGGAGGTTCGAAATTTAGTAGACAGTAATAGGGTATCAAGAGCAGCTCAGCAGGGTTAACAAGGCCGTTGGTTGAATTAGGATGGTGTAGAGGTGAAGAACTTGAAGTGGAGAGGCATCTGGGGAAGAAGTTTTGTAGTCTAGAGGCTACTTCAGATGACGTATGATGTTTTCCCATCACCAGCAAACCTTGAAAGGTGGGGAGCTGGCAAGAGCTCCAGTTGTCACCTGTGCAGCAAGTTTGCAAACCTTCATCAGATCTTGTCAGCATGTCATGTTGCTCTGAGCAGAGGGTGATACACCTTTAGGCACAATTTGGTTTTGAAGGTTGCAGTGGAAGCGGCAAATAAAGCTTCGATTCCAGAGAAGAAGACTCAACCAATCAGCTTTGTTAAAGCTGGTGAGCGGGTGACAAATAGAAGGTGGAAGGGAAGAGAGCCTGGCCCAGGAAGGAAGTGGGAAGTGCTTGAGGACAAGACATTGCCAGTGGACATTGTGGTATCAGACCTGCGCCCTGATGTGACCTTGCTGGACAGAGAGGGAAGAAAGATAATCCTCTGAGAACTTACAGTACCGTGGGAGGAGAGTATTGGTGAGGCCAGGCAGAGGAAACTCAACCGAGTTGAGGATGGAGATTGGAGAGCTTGGCTGGAAGGTGGAGGTTATCCCTTTTGAACTTGGATGCCGTGGCTTCCCTGCAGCTTTAGTGGGTCGCTTCCTGAAGGTGATTGGTGTTACTGAAGTCAATCGGTGGCAAAAGAGATGGGAGAGAGAGCGGAGGAAGGCAGTACCTGGATTCTATGGGCCTGGGCACAACAGGAAACGGCTGTTGCGGACCCACTATCATAAGGGATTCTGAGCTTAATGGGTCGAAATTCCAATGACTGGTAGCGCTCAGCTGATGACTCAGCCCCTGGGTTTTAGTGTGCTTTTGGGGTGTATCTTTTCTCTAAAACCATTTCTTTCCATGAAATTTGTCATTTGAAATATATGATTATGGACACCTTATTAAAATATTGTTTTCTTCAAATATGAAAAACATGTGTTTTTGTTTGTCAAGATGTTATGACCTGAAATGAGAACGTGTTGCCATTTTGTCAATAAATTCATAATTTAAACTCATCCAAGGACTGTTTTCCACAGGGTCAGATTAGTTTCAAGGAAGGTTTGTTTGATGATGCAGAACTGAGGTAAGGAGACTATATTAACCATAAAATACTTCCGGTACATTATATTTATTGTGTTGTCTGTAAGTAAAAAAACCAAATCCTAAATAATTTTACAATTAGAACCATGCAGTGAAATGATATATATCAATTTGACCAATCACAGGTTACTCTCTCTTAAAGTCTCGGCATTGAAATACACACTATGTAATTGTATTGGCTTGTTTTTTGCCACATTTTACTTAAATAATAGGCAATGACTTACTAACTGCTTTCTCAGCAAGGTACTTTCAACCACCTGCATTTTTGTCGCTATGTTTTTTTAATTTTGAAGTTATGCATTTACATTTTCAACAGCCGGCATTGCTAACAAGTTTATTGATCTTGAAACTTTTGCAAAAATAAAAAAGAACAGAAACTATTTTTCAGTCTCGTTTTGTTCTTGAAACAAGTTGAGAATAAGTAGCTTCTTAGAAAAGCTTTTATAATGAAGACTGCAAACAGACTTCCTTTCGGCTGCGTTACGCTATTACAGGTAGGTTACATTGCACCTCGATCATTGCTTCATTTTAGATTCCTTGAGGCTATTGAGCATGAAGAAGATGTTGCTTTCTATTACTTCCTACTTGGAAGGCTTTACTGGGAAATGAATGGAAACCTACGAGCTGATAAGACGAAATGTTTGGCCCAGTTCCTGAAGGTACGAGCAAAGGAAATCAACGCAAATGTACTGGCTGTGCTTTTTAAATCAGTTTGAAATGTCGGTATTTTAAGGTACCAGTATCTAAGGTATTCGAGGCGGAATGCTTTTGAACACAGTTCCTTATTTTTAAACGCTAAAGAACGAAGATTAAGTCAATAGTTATGATGAATATGATGATGATGCTAGTGGTGAGGGTTATGACGATGATGATGATGATGACAATGCCAGAACAGAGGAGATGACCATCAATATGTTGATTCATCTGATAATGACTGTGATGGTGATGATGACGATGATGGCAATGATCAGCATGATAATGACTGTGATGGTGATGGTGATGGTGATGATGACGTTTATGGCAATGATCAACATGATAATGGCATTGGTGGTGATGAAGGTCATGGTTTATATGAAAATGATAATGGTGTCCAAAGGATTGTTATGATCATGATGATGATTTTGATGTTGATGATAGTGATAACGTTGATGTTAAACCAAGCAGTTGTGATTGTAAACAAGATGATGATCATTTTACTTACTTTACTTTCTTCTCTTCGCCCAGGCAGCCAAGCTGGATCCATTTTATTCCCCAACGTTTTTATATTTGGGCCATTATTATCGCAACGTCATGAAAGATACCAGGTATATATTTATTTCTTAGATGGAACCAAAAACTGTCGCCAGCAAAGACTCCATATCGGGGATTAGTTTCAGCGTATTGTGCCACATATGGACGAAGGAAGGGCTTAGTTGTTTTACAAACGTTGTTCATTAGAAAAAGTTAGAACGAATTCACACAATGATGGATTACCAAGACTTTATAAATGTGATATTGATGTCTCTTTCATATAATAATAACGTTAATGAATTTAAAATTTGTTTGCACGGTTTAGCAGAAATGATCAAAAGCACTTAAACAGTGATACTTGAAATTATAATATACATAGAGAAATCCAAATTATTACCTAACAAAATTTATAATATGATACTAATACTAATAATTTAAACGGCCTTTTTCCGCTGAATTCCGTAATTCTCAATACAAATAATTTTATTAAGCAAACGATTCTTAAGCGTTTCTAAAAAGATGTGGCTTCAATTTTTGTTTAAGGGGGCGCTTCCTCCTTCATTTGAGTAGGTAATTAAAAAATATGAAGGAAAATTTGGAGAGGAAAAAATTGGAGTACAAGCGCCAAACCGTCGCTCCAAACAGATGCAAGGTGTAGCTTTGGTTAGCAGACGGTTTGGCATCCGTCCGTTGAATATCAACTCTAAAAAAAATTCAAACATTCCTAAAACTCACTAAAACTAAAATTTCTCTAAAAAATCATCTTTTCCGCCTCTTAAACCTCATCGAAAAATCTGAAAATATTTACGAGTTCTTCTCGTTTACCAATCTAGGTCGCTGTGATGGGGATTTGGAAATTTCCAAATATTCAATGAGATATGAGCCAAAATGTCTCAAAATTTGACCAACATGGTGGAAAAGGGGAAGCGCCCCCTTAAGTATATTAAGTATAGAAAGGCGCCAAATGTCCAATGGTTTATAATTCCAAAGTGTAAAGGCAGCTGCGGTAAAAGATTTTGCTCAAAGGGTCAGTTAGCCTTTTCTCTTTTAGAGTTATTCCAATTCAAACCGATTTTCTGTTCTTACAGTAAAGCTTGTCGATGCTACCAGAAATCGTTTGACTTGAACCCACAAAGCGAAGAAGCTGGAATGGCCTTTGGGGATCTTTTGGTTGAGATTGGTAATAAGGTATCAAGTTATCTTCCAGACATTTTCATAGTGGTTTATGTCTCATTTCTACAGAGTTTTACCATTTCCTCTATCACGCATTTCAAATCCGTCATTAATGAAACCTCCAACATCTGCGGATTCAAAGCTCAAGTGCTAAGAGCGGTGCATTTATATCGCAAAGGTCACATGTTTGGACCCCGTTTAAGTCTGATTTTTAGTAGACATTGTACATCCTTAAGTGGCATTGATGTACCAACCAAAGTGACGTCATAGCTTAGTTTTCATGCTGTAAAAACTAAGTTTATTCTTTTTCTTCTTCCTTACCTGGAAGGTATGAATATCGTATTGTGATACCTCCTCCTATTGCGCCTCAGTTCGAATTGACTTCAGATTTATTCGTGAGGGAATCTCTCAGTACGAGCACAGCAGTTACAACCTCCTTGTTGCCACTCTATTACTTGTCAATAATCTGTGGATGTTGTCCTTCAGTTGCATGTTTACGTATTTAAAAAAAAATTAAAATACAAGTGAGGCCTAAAACTACTGTTAAGAGTGTTTCTGTAAAATGTCCTAACTTTCGCTGGTCAACGGCATCATCAGGGACTGAAAGGAAGAATAATATCCGCGCTGGTCTTGTTTTAAATTTTACATAAAATATGTATAAAATGAATAAAAGCAAACAAAGAAACAAAGGCTCGGCAAGATAAAAGACAAATAGATTGGGTTCGCACGTGGGCTGAGATTTATCGATCCCAATCTAACTCTAAGGGTTTTTATCCTGGATCTCCGGTTTTCCTCCCTCCTTAGAATCGACTTTCACTCCAAAATCTGTGCCGTCGACCGCTTAAACATTAGCCTCTAGCTAAGGAGATTGGGCAACCACTCCCTGCGTATAAAGACGTTAAGTAAAGTATTTATTTATTTATATTTATTTATTTACTTTATAGGATGAAGCTGTAAAACTTTATTCCTCTATAACTTCACAATCTGGAGCTGGAAGGTAAAACATTGCCTTGTTTATTATGTTTGTTGAACTGACACGATTTGTTTTGGACAAATGACTCCTTGGGGGAGCCGGGATGATCGGTTGTGGTTCTTGAATGATTCGTGCCTGCCAACTCTGTTACCCGGGTTTGTACCCTGGATATACCCGTTATGTTGGCCGAGATTTGGCGTCTCTCTAATTCCGACGGTTTTTTTCCTGGTACTCCGGCTTTCCTCCCTCAACAATCTCAGTCTGTTTTCCAGATCTGTGCCGTTTCCCAAATTAGTATCATAGACTCAGTTTTATAGCTAAATCATATAAGGCGTAAATAAAGTTATTATTACCTAGTAGTTATCTTGTAGATATATACTAATAAAGATCATCATTGTTATCATAATCATATTTATATATTGATAAAAAGCTATTATTGTTTTTTAAGTGTTTGACAGATAAACGATAATTCATACAGGTAGAGAACCAGTACCCTACTTCTGATTTGAATATTTATTTATTTTTATTATTTAACTAAAACATATGATTTTTTAGTTAGTCTTTCTAGCTTTTAGTCTAATAGATCAGGCCTCCAGATCAAACGACATTAACTGAAATGATAAAAAGTCAAGAACTGAGAAAAATTTTTGAAGTTTAGATTTTCATCGTGTTTTGCTGTAAGTTAGGTACTGATGATAGGTCTCCAAATCAGACGACACCAACTGAAAAGTTAACAATACGAGAACCACTACTAGGATTTTAAAACAGATAATATCCGTTTTGGTTTAATTTTTTTTTCAGAGCGAAATGGGCGTGGTTACGCTTGGGTCTTGTCTATTTAAAACAAAAGCAAAGTACTGAGGCTATTGGATGGTAAGAATAGAATTAAGTTACCGTTACTACTATAGTTTATGTTATTGCTATAGGTTGCTGTAATTGTTATTATTACTGTTATTTGTTGAAACCTGCTGAACCATTTAATAACTGTTTTTCAGTATATTGATTGTCTAAATTGCGCGTATACGATAATCGTAAAAATCGTTTAATAATCTCAATTCCAATAACAACGGTGCAAATTCAATCAAAATAACCGCTTCACACTTTAAGGGGGACGGATTAATCCATCAAAATTGACCTGCTCCGAACAGCTGTTGGTTCCTAGCTCAGTGGATAAAAGCACTGTACCGCTAGCGCATTGATTGACCCACTAAAATTGACCTGCTCCGAACAGCTGTTGGTTCCTAGCTCAGTGGATAAGAGCACTGTACCGGTATCGCATTGATTGACCCACTAAAATTGACCTGCTGCGAACAGCTGTTGGTTCATAGCTCAGTGGATAAAAGCACTGTACCGGTATCGCAGGGAACAATGCTGTTCAAATTCCGCTGAAGTGTAATTTTTAGGTTCTTTTTCACAATAATTAAACATACGTACAAAATTGCGAAGATCGCTTAATGACCGTGGTACAAACTAATTATAAACAACTGTTGTACACCTCTATAGTTTGTCTACTCCCAACAGCTGTATCTTCATAGCCCATTTTGTAGGAGGGCTACGTACATTGCAAACACAGAAGACACGGGTTTAAATCCTGTTGAAGCCTAAATGGCTTCTCTTTTAAAGTTACTTAATTATAGATTTTGTACGTAACTGCGAAGATTGTTCATAACATCGTCAACCTCGTTCCCAGGGCTTTTCCCTATGTTTTGTGTGTTTCCAGACCGCATACAAAAGATAGGGAAAAACCCTGGGAACGAGGTTGTAACATCGTTACGATTATTGTTGTTATCGTTGTAGCTTTGTGAGTGTTATTTGTTACGTTGTGCATTTTATGGTAAATGAAACAGGTAGTTTCAACCAAACACTCCGTACATACATGTGTGTAGGGACATATTTAATAGCCGGTCCACGGTCCTTTTCCCCGACTGTAACGTTACCGTTAGACTTTCAACAAGTCAACTACTTTTTAATATGTACTCTATTACGCTGTTATTTCGACGAAGCCGAAATTTTAGGAACTTTCGCGACGAAGTTCGAAGACGTTCTACGAAAGATACCAAATGAAAAAAACGGACTTTTGGAAGTCTACGTGTACCGGCTATATTTTATTCCTAAACATGTGAATTTAACTCCTCAGAGAACCTTTCACTGAACGACGAAACTCTTTACTCTGAAGGATTAATGAAGCTTCGTTCGCGTTCTCGTAGTGAAATAGCATTCATCACTTGACCTATGAAACGCTTTTTTTCTACTTAATGCGTAGAAAGCCACACTCGCCATTCCCCACAGAAACTTCTTCTACCGTCCACCAACAAGTGGACCGCCTTCTGGTGGGACTTGACCGCCTTTTAGAAAAACTTAATACATGGATCCCTGATGAATACTTTAAACCTTCTTCTGCCGTCCACCAACCAGTGGACCGCCTTCTAGTGGAACTTGACAGAATATGTGTTACAAAACTTTTTTATTTCATGTAACATCTGATAGTACATATTCATCTTGTTATTGTGTTTGATAACATATGACAGAGATGATTGTTTTACTAGTTTTCAGAGTGCCTTGAGAGCCGATCCAAAGGACCGGTAAGTCATGTTTTAAAGTTCATCTTATCATGGACTCGTACTTTTTTAATGTGTGGTATCCTGGTTACTAGGAAAAACTACTCACCCATCCCTCCCCCAAGGCTGAGCAATATCCTATCTTAGACTCTAACTCTATTCCAAGGGATGGGTTTGTAATTTTTAATAGCTCCCTTGCGGAAATGTGGTATTCATTTGACGTCACATTACTTGTGACAATAGTACTATAATTATAATACGGAACTACTTAACCAGTCACAAAAAAATAAACGCGAAAGGTTTATTTAGGATAAATTACTAAACTGTAGTTGACCATTGCAAACCAAAAGTCTCTTACCACTGAAAATGTATATTTTCTTTGTAAATAAATGCATACAAGCTCGTGGATTCAACGTCAATAGCACATTTGATTTTGGCTACGGGCTATTCCATTGTTGATAATTCAACACCATGGTCTAACTGTCGAAGCTGTAAGATGCGAGATACTGTATCAGTTAAACATAAAGTGTAGAGGCCTATGTGTTTTCTTAATTTTTAACTTTAATTTGTATGCTATGTTATTGTGGTACTAATTTTGTTATGAAAACAAACGATAAAAAAGTGCGACGTTTCGAACTCTCCGAGATCATTTTCAAGTGAAGTAAAAAAAAGCATACAAATTACTAGGCGGTTAAAATATGCTGAAATTCTAGATAATGAAACAATAAGAGCTATTGTCTAAAATATATACTAGGGCTAAAACAATAAAACAATGGTAGTATTTTAAAAACAATAAAACTGGAATTAATAATTAAGTAAAGTCTAAGTAAAAATTTTAGCGCGAATGGAATCGTACTGTTTGTTCAAAGATGGTTTCATTTCTCTAATAAAAAGCATTTCATAAATAAGACAGTCCAGTTTAGTTTGACATTTTTTTGAAATTCTAAAAAGTTTGGAAATATCATTTCGTTCAATGCCGTGTCCCATGACGTGCTTGCCGATCTCTGAGCTCTTACAAGTGTTCTTCAATGCGTTGATGAAGGTGTCGGGCCGTGTATATCCGACGTAACGTGCATCACACAGGTCACACTGAAATTTATACACAATTTCAAAGATCAAAAATCAGCGAATTCAGTCAGACGTCAATTAAAAGATCAGAGCCGAAAGATAAATATAGAAGTGAATCCGGTTTTCACAAGTCGAAAACTAAAAGAACAAATTATGATCAAGGAAAACAAGCCACCTCTCATGAGCCAACAGTGCGTTGTGTATAAATTTCAGTGTGACCTGTGTGATGCAGGTTATGTCGGATATACATGCCGACACCTTCATCAACGCATTGAAGAACACAAGAGCTCAGAGATCGGCAAGCACGTCATGGGACACGGCATTGAACGAAATGATATTTCCAAACTTTTTAGAATTTTAAAAAAATGTCAAACGAAACTGGACTGTCTTATTTATGAAATGCTTTTTATTAGAGAAATGGAACCATCTTTGAACAAACAGTACGATTCCATTCGCGCTAAACTATTTACTTAGACTCACTTAATTATTAATTCCAGTTTTATTGTTTATTAAATACTACAATTGTTTTATTGTTTTAAGCCCTAGTATATATTTTAGACAATAGCTCTTATTGTTTCATAATCTAGAATTTTAGCATATTTTAACCGCCTAGTAATTTATATGCTTTTTTTACTTCACTTGAAAATGACCTCGGAGAGGTCGAAACGCGTGGTACTTTTTTATCGTTTGTTTTCATAACAAAATTAGTATCAAAAAAGTTATAATTGATTATGTCATTGTGGTAAATGAAAAGATATATGTTGTATATATAAATCAACGCTGGCTAAGCATCTTAACGTGCAAATAAAAGTTTCAAATCATTTTATTCTTTTGTATTTGTATTTAAGCATTATAACAAAAAATCCAAATACTAAACCCTATTTTGTTTATGAAACGTAACTTTTACAAAATATCTGTTTTTATTGCACTTTTATACGTCTTTCTTAGTTTTTGGTATAGTTTTCCCTTTTTATTTTTACCACCCAGCCACTGTTGGGAGTGTTTAGGAGAAGGATACATGAGTCGAGGAAGCTACACTGCAGCACTGAAAACCTTCACTCGAGCTTCTGAGGTGAGATAATTCAATCGCTACTCATAATACTCCCGGCTTATTTTTTAATCCATAAATACTTCACCAGTGGCCAAAGTTTTATTGTGTTTCTCCTCTAAATAAAAGAAAGGATCTACTTGATCCCGATCAAAATTTGAAACGAATAAATTTAAGGCAAAACCAGTTTTAAACTGAAGTTGTCATATAACTAATCTGCTTTTTTATGCTTGTCGAGATGAAAACAAGTCTGAGACTTTTTATGATCCTGCTGCTTGTACTCTGAGTCTGTGCTATTAATGCTTTTTAGAGAAAGAAACCAGTTTCCATCCTCGCATTCGTTTGACAGTTTAAATATTTTTGACATACTAGGATGAGTTTCGAAGATATTTTGTGTAAATATAATAAAATGATGTACAACATCACGTTAACTGCATTTCTGCTAAAACACCTGATCAACTGAAAGAGTGAATGTTTTAAAATCGTTTTAATACAAAATTACAAGCTTTTTTTTCTATAATCCATACGTAAACCTAACTGCTTATTGTCTTTTTTAAATTTTAGTTGGATCCGTCGGCCATATACTGCTTGTTCCAGTATGTTGTCTTTTTGTTTTCTAAATATTTGTCTCTATTTAGTGTTTGTAAGTTCTATCTGGAGATTAATGACAGTTTTTCTTTTGTTTTGTTTTTTTCCCTTTCTTTACGGTTTTTACAATTTGTTAACCAACTCGTTTACATTTTTAACAGTTTAACGTCTTAGTGCCCTATAAAAATAAAAGGCGTATTTACCTATGAAGAGACGAAAAGAGTGCTAAAGCACAGTTTTTAATACTTTTTCTAGCAAAGATTCTTATTTGCTATGAATTAATAGTCAAGTTTATATATTATAAGTATCATTTCTAATAATGTTATAGTTATTGTTATTATGTGGTGTTAGTAATCATATTGTTAATTGTATAGTAAAAAGTAGTTGGTATTAAAAGTAGAAGTAGTAGTAGTATTTACTAAATTTCGACAGTTCTAATATAGAATGATATCTTTACAGGATAGCTGCAATCAAGCAACTTCTGTGCCTGTATGACGAGGCAGTGAAGGAATACAAACTAATTCTTAACCAACAGCCTGAATACGTCCCTGCTTTGAAGGGTAAGATGTGAAGTGCATTTGAAGTACTGTGATTACGAATTGGACACGATAACTTATCGACCAGTGTGCTGCTCTTAGAAAACCTATGAAGCTGCAGCTGTCGAGCGCAAGTCAAATTTACTGGGTCCGTCTTTACCATTGAAAGATAGTTTTAAAAATGGCAATAACTCTACTTTTCCCAAACTGCAGGGCTTGGAGAGACCTACTTGGCGCTTGAAAAGTCTGCCTTAGCACAAGACTTTAACGGGAGGGCTGTTGATCGCATGCTAGATGGTCTTATAGTACTAGCTAAGTAAGTACATGTCAATTATTATTACTGATGATGTGAATTCTGCTGATGATGAAGTTAATGGTGGTGTTATCGATAGTGCTGCTCAGTGGCTTGGACAAAGGATATGCATGTCGTTGACCTGAATACAAATCCACTTTTGACAGCTGTCTTGACGATCATCATTCTCATCATCACCATCAACACAACCACTTATCATCATCATCATCATCATCATCATCACCACCACCATCACCATCACCGTCATATTCATCGTCATCATCATCACCATCACAATTATCATCATGATTGTCTCTACCAGTATCACAATCATATTCATCATCACCACTATCACCATTATCATCATCGTTACCATCACCATCGTCATCACCATCGTCATCATCGTCTTAACTACCACCATCACTATCATATCCTGAAGCTTTTGCGTTTTGGAAATGCTCAGGTATTAATTTTTGTATCTCAAGGGCCGTGGAATGCAGACCAAATCTTTCCTGCTTGTGGAAAACTATTGGTGATTGTTGCACTGTAATTCATCCTGTAGCAGACCGCACGATCAGGTTAGTACTCGGCGATAAATGGAATAATTTCCTTGTACAGTTGAGTAGAAATGACGACATTTGGAACAAGCTTAAGTCGTGAATTTTTTTAAGGCGACTTGTTAGCAATTGCTCACAGAACAAGTGATTGCTTTGATACATTAAAAATTATATCTGTTAGACATCTTCCTTTTATCTTGCAGTAAAGATTTATGATTTTTGAAATAAATTCAAACCAGTTCTTTTGTATTAATTTTTTTTTTGGAATCTAAGAAAAGCTTGATTAGATCTTTTTTTTATCTAAGTGAAAAATGCTTGCTGCATTTCGTCTTTATTTTTTATTGGTTCCCCTTACAGAATTACTTTGCCTGAGATTCTTGGGAAGTGTGTTACTGGTAACAATGGTAACGTGTTTGGCAAAGCTCAAGTATTGTCACTTGCATCAAGGTACAAGTATTAACAACACAAGAGAGTCATGATGAGTGAGCAATAATGCTTGTGTCTCTTACCACTAAGGGTCCCGCCCGGTTGGGCTCTCTTGCTCGCAGACGAACTGTCATTTGTTGGTCGTAGTATGACTTCATAGGTTTTTTTCTGAGTAGTCCGGTTTTTCCCTGCAAAAGTAGAATCCCTGCTTAAACCGTTCTGTGTTCGAACATTATATACGGACTATATAGCAGCTGCCTTTGTGCACCATAAGTACTTGCTCTGACCTGGTTGAGCTGCGTCCTAGTAAGTCAGTTTACACTGCAAGGGGTCACTTAACAAGCCAGTATTTTTTATTTGTTTATTTATTTGCTACTTTAGCTGTTGATTGGTAATCGTAAATATAAACTCCTAAAAATTAATTTCTAAAGTAATTGTTGCCAAAATAGTTAGTTTACAATTCACAATGTGTTTTTTTCAAGTTCAAGGTTTTATGACTGGAGCCAAGGAAAGGTGATTTATTAAGTCGTAAATAAAAAATTTCAAGGTTGAAAACGTGATAATCACTGGGAAAAAGCGTTAGCCCTTTGCCAAGTTGTTCTAACGCAGGAAAACACTCAAAAATGTCAGTTAGTTGCACTACTTACACAGATTGAACGAAAGGTTTTTTTTTTCTCCAGTGCTTATGGTAGGGCACTGAAAATCTTACCCGATTGCGCAAATCTCTGGAGTGATCTTGGTTACAGCTACCTCTTACAAGCAAAGGTTAGTTATTTGACTTTTTCAGATGTCGAGTTTTTTTGAGAATTGAACATTTTGTTTCCGATGGTTTTACTTCCTTCTCTCAAAATCTTCAGTTTTCTAAAAGTTTTACTTTTCATTTTAACGTCTGTTTATTTTTAGTTTCTTGATTCCGACGAGGACCAAGCTGTAAAGTTATGCCAAAGAGCAATTCAGGTTTGTTGTTTGTTCATATTTCTTGAACTCTAAACTGTATTTGAATTTTCTTCAACGTACTCATTTTCCTCAATCATCACTTACAATACCCTACTTCCTTCTCAAATCCTCCTCAAGACACAGCATCCATATATTTCTAGGTTGCCCCCTAAACATTTTTTCCTGTATTTCTAAATTAAGAATTTGCCTAACAGAGTTATCTATCTCCCTGTGATGCGCATGCCCAGACCACCATAATCGGCTCAGCTCTTAAAATTTATAACTAACTTTATCAGGCCATAAAGAAAGGGCTAAACCTGGAACCAACCAATCATAGGATCTGGAACACTCTTGGCGTGATTGCAGCCTCAAGAGGTCAGTCTAGTTAGAATTTGCGTACAGTAAAAAACCCAACGGTTGTGGAGTGTGGCTTGAAAGACACAATCCTAGTTTGAACAAGCGTCCTACTAATTGGCCACTAGGCCTGTGATATCACATCTCAAGTCTACCTTTACTGATCAGAAACTTTCAAGATTGTTAGCAGTGGTACATAATTATTTTCGGCTCGATTACATTAAGCGAGAACTCGCGCCTTTTTATTATTTATTCCGGGCTGCAATGGCTTCCAACAGTGTGGGTAACTATTAGTTGAGGTAGGTTTATGGGTTATACCCGGTACCAAAGTGGTTTCAGTGCCCATCTCTTGCAGCCACAGGCATTTAGTACTAAGAAGGATGTGCTATATATTCTTGTTATTACTATTTCAGCCACAACCCACATGAATTAGCTCTTGTTGCTCTCTATTATCTCCTGTGGAAACCCGAACCAGTTTATTAGCTGAGTCGTGCTGATGAGGTATGATAAAGCCGAAGAGCTGACAATTGGTGCTAACATTCAGGCTCACTGATAAGGGATGATGCTACCCAGGAGGCCATAAGTGTCGATTTTTAACTGCTGCAATTATTTTGTACTTTTTACATGTGTTATTTAGCTTTTAGTAAATTCTTGGTCAAACTATGATAGTAAGCATTACAAAATTATATTTTGGTGAATTCAATCAGTGTGTTTTAATTATTTATATCGGCGAAAAATTGCATTCTCTCATTGGAGAATAAAATGTTTCCACTAGGGGTATATATTTTTACTCTGCAGAAATCAACAATCCGGAACTCAGCCAGCACTCATTCATAATGTCTATCAAGGTTGAACCAAACGTAAGAGTCGAGTTTTTTTCATAAAATAATTTTAGATTTTTATCATCAGCAGGAAATTTGTCTCCACAGTATCGTAACTTCTCATTTTGAATCTCATTAACATAAATACAGAAAAAAAAAACTTATTCATAGAGACACTTACTAGTAGCGCCTGACTATGAGCGAAGTTCCTAATTTGGGGGGGGGGGACGTTTATCTCCGGTTTTTGTTGTGGTCAGCGGATGAAAGTCTTTACCTCCCCCTATGCGCAGCACTAATTCATTGTAAGTTAGCTTTCAGCAAACACTGTTACTTTATTTAGCGACCTCGTCATGGTAAAAAGCAATTCAGCTTTGGCGGAAAAAAAAGTCAGATTGAACTCGGGTTTTTGTCGCTGGAAAGCAAAGACAGCCACACCGCCTTTTTTATAGACAAGTTTAAAATTAAAAAAACAACAAGTAACTTAAACAGTTCAGAGTTAAAATGTTTCTAAGGAACTGACGTTTTGATTGTTAGTGTCATTTAATCTGACTAAGGGCTAACGCTTGAAACTCTGATGGCAGAAAGCAAATTTGTCTTGTCTTTTGTTATAATTAAAAATCACCTAGCTGAGACACTGTTAGCCAACACCCTTAATTAAACGAGATCTATACTGTTTATGTTTCAGAATGTTGTAGCTTGGACAAACCTTGGTGTCCTTTATTTACAACATGGTAAAATAGAGGTAAATATTAAACCGTGAAATGGGTAAATGAAATGAATTAAGTCTGAAGTAAGGAAATATCTAGACAAAGGGATGTAATTTGATCTGTGGTTTAAATCGGGCAATAGCTTAATGGAAATCCAATTTTTGTATAAGGTGTATTCCACATTGCGTCTCGAAATTCGTAGTATGGACTGAAACTTATTTTGAATTAGGTGCTCTCGTTTAACCTATTGCTATGCAAAACTATTCTCTTCATTGTGAGTATTTCTTGCTAATATGTTGTTCTAATTTCACAGGCCGCTCACGATGCTTTTAAGACTGCACAGGCACTTGAACCATCATACACCGCGGCCTGGATTGGACAGGTGAGGAAATAATGTATGGTAGAGACTAATATTTGGGAGTTGGTAAAGTGGTGTTGATGATATAACTAAGATGGTAGTGGTGGTTCAGTGTTTAAAGGTAAATACGACAATGAAAATAATGATTCTGAATATATCAAGGCATTGTTACATCTTGGATAATGTTTGATAATTAATAATACCCTGGGCACAGTGAAACCTTCGACACTAATTCGATAGAAAAAATCATTATATTCCGAGAAGTATGGGGTACAGAGAAGAAAACAGGTGAATGGGGCGCTGGAGTAACTTTTATTATTAGTAAAAAGGGAGAGAAATGTTACTGCAAGGGCAACAGAGACATTCCCTTTTGGTTTACAGTTTCCGAAATTTTGTAGATTATTTTCCCAAGCCTGAAAAAAGCTCAATTTCCTTCCGGTGACAATGATTATACGATTAGAGTGGTAAATATCATTATGACGGCAATGATTATTTTGCTAGAAGTGATGATGATTGTAATGATGTCGGAGATGACGATGATGATTGTGGTGGAGGTGATGATGATGGGTATGGTGACGATGATGATTGTGGTGGAGGTGATGATGATGGGTATGGTGACGATGATGATTTTGGTGGAGGTGATGATGATGGGTATGGTGACGATGATGATTGTGGTGGAGGTGATGATGATGGGTATGGTGACGATGATGATTGTGGTGGAGGTGATGATGATG
>JAOEHV020002906.1:0-19267 GCA_025447995.2 Isaurus tuberculatus | reverse complement strand
CCGCTTAACACTACAGAAACCGGAGATAAGCGCCGGCTCCATGGGCCACTAGGCTCGTAAAGGATTTAGCTAGCTATCATTATTTCATGAAAGAGATTACGAAAAATTTATATAACAATACATCGAAAAAAACTCAGACAGATAGATTCAAACAAATTGTGGTAAAACATAATATCCCCTCAGGACCCTACTTGTGTTGTGTTTGACGACGGAACGTGTCCGCCCGTTTGTCCTGCAGCCTAAATTTCCACTTGATGAACGCTGCTTTCACGAGGGACTTGTAATGATATTCTTTACACATGCTTTGAAACCGAAGCCGAATTATCCTGCAATACCAAAGGCAAAGACGAACGGACAAGTTAACTTTAGGTTAAAACCATAAAATCTTAATCTAGTTGTATGAAACTAAATCGACGAAATTTGTCAAACACCGGTAAATCTAAATTTAAATTAATATTTTTGCCATCTGCTCTAGTAAATAGCAGTGCTAAAACGAAGTTTAAGGAAATTTTTATATACATTTTTATAACCCAGCACTTGCATTCTGCCTTTTAATAAATAAATATAAATAAATCAGCCTTGCTCATCGCCCTCCTTGCAGTCAAGGACTGAATTATGAGGACGCGGCTCAACGAGGCTGGACCGCAAGCATTTTAAAGGCGCACTCATTACTCACAGAAAATTTAAGGTCACAGACAATTTAAGGTTACAAACACATACACGATGGCTACCGCTTTAGGGCCCATCTACAACCTCGGAGCACAGCACCACAACCGCCGGGATAAAATAAGCTGGGAGTCGATTTTTGCTGAGGGAGGAAAACCGGAGTACCCTGAGATTGAGATCGACAAAGCTCAGCTCACGTGCGGAGTCCGGGAGTCGAACCCGGGTCGTAGAGGTGAGAGGCGCGAGTAATTACCGCTACGCCATTCTGACTCCCCTTCACTACTGACCGAAACATGTTTGTAAATTTAAAAAGTGTCTCGTATTCCTTAAAATTTTTGCCATCTGTTTTAATTCGTATGTAATTGGAAATGAACTTAAAAGAAATGTGTAGCTTCATTGCAAAACGTTTAAAATCGCATCTATGTTGTAAGCAGTCTCAGGAGCTAAAGTTGTGAACGTTAGTCCTTCTTAAGACCTCTGACGTTATATTTGTATACGGTACACTGGAGGCTTCAGATCTCTGACGTTGTACGCAGTCTCAGGAGCTAAAGTTGTGAACGTTAGTCCTTCTTAAGACCTCTGAGGTTATATTTGTATACGGTACACTGGAGGCTTCAGATCTCTGACGTTGTAAGCAGTCTCAGGAGCTAAAGTTGTGAACGCTAGTCCTTCTTAAGACCTCTGACTTTATATTTGTATACGGTGGAGGCTTCAGATCTCTGACGTTGTGAGCAGTCTCAGGAGCTAAAGTTGTGAACGCTAGTCCCTCTTAAGACCTCTGACGTTATATTTGTATACGGTGGAGGCTTCAGATCTCTGACGTTGTGAGCAGTCTCAGGAGCTAAAGTTGTGAACGTTAGTCCTTCTTAAGACCTCTGACGTTATAACTGTATACAGTATACTGGAAGCTTCAGATCTCTGACGTTGTGAGGAGTCTCAGGAGCTAAAGTTGTGAACGTTAGTCCTTCTTAAGACCTCTGACGTTATAACTGTATACAGTACACTGGAAGCTTCAGATCTCTGACGTTGTAAGCAGTCTCAGGAGTTAAAGTTGTGAACGCTAGTCCTTCTTAAGACCTCTGACGTTATAACTGTATACAGTATACTGGAAGCTTCAGATCTCTGACGTTGTAAGCAGTCTCAGGAGCTAAAGTTGTGAACGCTAGTCCTTCTTAAGACCTCTGACGTTATAATTGTATACAGTATACTGGAGGCTTCAGATCTCTGAAATGTCACCTCCTGTTACTACTTTTAGCGATAATAATTATTTTTCAGCTCTCAGTCGTCCACATCAAAGTTTCTCTGACGAAGGGCTGAAGCTCCAAAGATCAACTTCTTACACCACTTACGGCGATGATTATAAATTTTCAATTGTTAGTCTGACAAAGGGCTAACGAACGAAACATCAGCTCCTTACACTACATAGGCGTGATGCTCACATATTTCAACCAAGACTTTATCACGAGATTAAAGCCCGTTATTGAAGCCAATATCGATTTCTGATTAACTGTTACATTCTTTACTCTGTAGAGAAGCAAAACCAACAACAAATATAAAACCGTACTTGGCATACTGGGCCCAGTTCTTCCAGCGATAGAAAATCTTCACGGCCAAACGCCTTCTGAAAGACAAATGCAGCGAATTTCCAGTTACTTTATATAACCAATTAACAGACATGAAAATTCTGTGTGAGCAGTATATAAACCCTCTTTATGCAAGAATCATCTCTATCTGTTAGAAATCACCAAAAAGTAAACAATTTTTCCATTATTTTGTTCAATTCAGCACCTTAGATCTTTTAAAATTTTTGTAAGAGCAATTGGTCATGGGAGTTCAACACTTAGACCATCATTGAAGTACATGAGGTGATTTATCCTGTATACGAAAGTAGCTGGTTAGAAAACAATGAATAGTGGACAAATGATAACGGCAAGAAATCGTGAGCATAGACATTTTTAAGAACGGTAAAAGGTTGCACAAAAATAAAACATGACTTGTTACAAAGGAAAAATGGAATCGAACAGAATCCACGAAGTTAAAAGTAAATACAATACCCAGCTATATTTCCAGCTACTACAGATTTCCTAGCGCTTCCCCTCCAAACGGCAAACGCACTTGCTGTTAGGTGTTCGTCGTAATGAACTCTTCAAAACAATATTACGAGTATTTAGTTTAAAACTCAGGAGGTACTCTCAGGTGTAATATTTCCTATACTAGTTTAAGCAATGAGGATAAAATCCTTCCAAAACAAGTAATGGGTTATATAAACATAATTCTGTGATAAAATTTTGTGTAACTAAATTGCTAACTAGGTAAATCAGTGTGTTTCTTAAGGCTTGAGAAGTGGGGTACACTAAGTGGGAAAGCAGGTACACCTGGAGTGGGTACGAGCTCATCAAGCGTCAAATGCTCAAATATCTAGAGAGGTCTGGGGACATCCCCAGAATTATTTTGAACTTTCGAGTTGGGGAAAACCGGTACGGCCGTCGGTGAACGTCGGTACAATTTACCGGTGTACCGGCCTTAAGAAACACACTGTAAATCCTTTTACGAGCCTTTTGGATCATGGGGCCGCATGGGAGTCTTTAACTCCACCTGGACGGGACACTAATCCATCTCACGTTGGCTCCCAGCCGAAGATGGTACTCATTTACCGACCTCCTCAGGACTGAGAGAATCAACTTTGGTGGAAAAGAAAGTCATACGTCTCAAATCTCGGCATAGTCGGGGATCGAACTTTGGACCTTATGGCTGGAAGGCAGTGATCTTACCAACTGCACTGACCACGCTGTCTGTTCAACACAAATAAGTCACTGATATTGAAGAGGCTATATCCAATTAGATATTGAAATTATTTCTTTGGGTTTAATCAAAGTTCCTTGAAAATGACAATCTGCTCTCCCCTGAACATAACATTAACCTAATCCCGCCCTTAGAAATGGCAAGTAACTTCCTACGAAACAAAACTTTGAGTATATAATTCAAAGTTCATCTTTCATCATCGAAAGTTCTTGAACTTTGAATGAAAGTGACATGCCAATTAAAACGTTTTTTTGTGCTACTGTTCAACTAATATAACAATAAGTACTCTGGTGAATAACACTTTTATCATTACGAAACAAAGGATAGTTTACCTTGTGTTGAGTGATCGTCCAGGTTAAAGTAGTCCCGTGAAGGACGGTTTTCAGTAACTGACGTTTCGACTACTTAAGTGGTATTTTTTGACTTTGAAGCGTCAGTCAGACAGTTCTTCTCTGGATTAATTTAAGTTTGATGTTCACTCAACACAGTGTAGTGTAACACCTGGGCCAAAACCATTTATAAAGAACAACTCCTTAGGTTAAGTAGAGAAGGGTTTTAATTAGGTTTACTGTTAACAAAATGCGGTAAGATAGTAAGATCTACAAGATGAGTAACTTGGAAATGTATCACCTCGCAACGTCCTTCAGTCTTTTCTTGACAACCACCTCAGCTACGTACACTCTCCAGCAATGCCAGCTCTTAGTAAGTAGGCAAATTCTTCAAAGCAAACAAAAACTATCAAGCAAAAATACAGTAAAACTAACTAAGATCCACAGAAAGTATAAAACAAAGAAGCAAGCTTTTTTGGTTGCAAGAAAATAGTGCTCATAGACAGTACATACTTTGACCATAATACTCAATAACAAGTTTGAATGTTGACAGAAACTATAAAATTTCTTTTTTATTTTTTGCTTTTCCGTGAAACTGGTCCACTTAAGTGTAGTAATGAGCCAATTTTTGCTGTAAAATTACCAAGCGCTGAAGTTGAGCTAAAGACAAAAGAAAGAAGGTGTGTATGCGCGGTAAGCACGCGCCAAGTGAGTTTTGGCGCGAAAACTTCCCGCTTCATGATTGAGGACGACCTATGAATGACTGAAGATATAAACTGCTGTTATGTGCAGTATGGGATATTTATTCATATAATGCACCTCCTTACACGAGCAAACGTAATTTCCTCTCCAATAAAACCTTCGTTCTAATCAACTTATAACAACCAATAGAAATTGAAAACACTTACTTGTAGTGGAGACTTGCAACACTATTCTTCTGTTCTACTTGGTATCTCATCTTCCATCGAGTGTAGTTACGGGCCATGACGTGTCTGTCTGCCATGTCTTCCAGAAGTCTTTCCCTATAAAACAGCAAGTAGGTTAATGTCATACATTAAGTTATTTCTTTCGGCCTTCTAAGAAAGTTCAATAATCCAATTATCGGATCGGAATTAAATATTAAGAAGGATGCCAAAGAAAGGCAAAAAGTTCTAGTGAATACAAAATTTATATTGTATTTTAGCAAGGGACATCTCTTAGCAAAGACACGTACGCCACAAGTCTCTTGTACGTCTGTTGGTTAAACGAGATACACCAGTAAAGGTCAATGCAGTTGCCCTCCTTAAGCAATTAGAATGTAAGTTAATTTTAATTACATATTATTTTGGCTTTGAGCATTTTTCATACCTAGTAAAAATGACTCAAAAAATCTATCTCCAATAAATCTGAGATCTTAACGCTTGCACTCGTTCATCTTACACCACGCCATTTGATTATTCAACTTACCTGCTTTGCTCTAGTCTGCTTGATTTCCACTTGCCAAAAGCTGCCTTCAGGCGCTGTGTTTCTTTCTTCTTTAAAGCTTTCTGCCACTACCATGAACGAGATAAAAGAATCTATATGTTGTTATAATATCAGGAAAAACGCTGACCAAACTGGTTCGAACATGGTTTTTCTATTGTAAACTTGTTTGTAAATGAGATCTGGCAAACACTTCTAAATGAACTTACCTTCAACCAATATCTAGCCAGGAGACGCCCCTTTACTCTTGATTGAAGATCAAGGCAGATAAGTTTCTGCTGCTGGACGGCAAATTTTAGTCCTGTAAGTCCTTTCTGTAACATGTGCTTCTTACAAAGAGTCTCCGCACTAAAAGTCATGCCTTGCCCACAATTTCTCCAGGCGTTGAAACACTTCTGAAGAAGCTCTGTTTGCCAGTAGGCAGTTGCACTACATAGTGATAAAGTGAATGTTGTCAGGAATTTATCTCTACATAGTAAAGATGCATTGCTGAACAAAAAACTGTCTCCTTTTTTCCAAAACCAATTACTAATCAGAAAAATTTTCCCAGCCCAAGACGAGATTTGAACCCATGAACCTCTGAACACTGGGCGGACGCTCAAGGTTACTGAGCTATAGCTATAAAGACTCATACAAGGGCAAGGTCCACGAACCATATGACGGTCCCCAAATAAAAAAACTACAGCACAATTAAGAGAAGGGAAATATACACAAAAGCGGTAAGTTCTAACATCCCTTTTGTCGGTGAGTTTATATCATTCAGTTGGAATAACAAGTTTACCTCTCAGCTTTGCTGTGATTTTCTTGCTTCATAGTTTGTTTCAGTCTTGTTCTTTGTAGCCAGCGACGAAACAGTCGTGCCTTTAAGAGGAAAAGAGAAACAAAATACAATTGATACTAATCAAATATTTTAGGATTCCTACAGAAAAAAAAAATTTTGAGCTTATTTCCAGAACTTGTTAAAGGGCGTTTTCTACAAGCTAAAAATCCTCCCCGTTAGCTTTCTCCTTGCTAATCTCTGTACTAGTAGACATAAAACTTTACTAACTCAGAGAGTTTTTATAAAGCTAGGCAGAAGATTTAAATAAGTATTGTAGTTGGAGTTTTTGGTGCGGTGCTTATTTGAAAAACAAGTTTTTGAAGTGAACATGAGATAACAGCTTTTTTCTTTCGATGAACATTTATTGTGCAAGTTTATATTTTGTTCCGTCACAGAATTGCAAAAGGAAACAATAATAATTCAAATACTTAAACATACGCATCATGAACTGAAAAATATTGTCAAACTTTGTAATAAATTACCACTGCTAACTTATTTGCTGTTTGCTTTTTCACCTTTGCCTTCGTCAGCTTCAATGGTCTGCCCGTTTCAAATAAGGGCTGCATTGACCGTAGAAGTACGGCGCTTATTTTAGACCTTTTCTTGCGGCGCTTATTCGAGGGCGTTGCTTATTCGTGTAAATACGGTAACTGAAAACGGGTACTTTTTGTCTTGATTATCACATGCGATGGACGAACATTTTTATCACAGGCAATGTTGTATGAAAGGATCTTCGAGGAACTGACTCAAACAATTTAAGTAGTTGAAAATGGAAAGCTAGTAAAAAAAGGTACAAATTCAAGCCAAATACTCATTGGTCAGACTAAAGAGGTGTACAAGGACCCATTACATTTCCCTAATCCTAGCAGCTGTGGCTTCCTTGTTCCATTGATAAGAGCACTGGTTTAAATCCTGATGCGGTCTAAGTTATTTTTTCTTGCTTCTCACTTTTAAATTCTTAGTAAGCTAATTCCTTTTCCGAGCCTAGTGGCCCATGGGGCCGGCGCTTATCTCCGATTTCTGTAGTGTTAAGCGGATGAGAGTCATTGACTCCCCCTGGACGGGACACTAATCTATCGCAGGTTAGCTCCCAGCCGAAGCTGGTACTCATTTACCGACCACGTAAGGATGGAAAGCTGAGTAAGCTTTGGCGGAAAAGAAGGTCACACTTGAATGTTCAAATTTCGGCAGAGCCGAGGAATCGAACCTGGGACCTTATGGTTGGAAGGCAGAGATCTTAAATTCTTAGTAAGTTGCGTATTTAATGGCAAAGATTGAACGGTTTATGACTAAGTCTTTCATCCTCTCTGTTAACCTTAGCATATTCAGATGAAGCTTCCAACGATGCATATATTTAACACTGTAAATTCGATGTACATCAGTGAAGACTTGTCCTAAACATATTTCAAACTCTAAAAGCCATTAGTTTAATTTAACCAGGGTATTCCTTTGAATTCCCGAGGATATCTTTGTTGTCAATCAAAAGGTGGACTGCCTTCAAACTGGAGTTGATCTTTTCAGAAATCTGCACCCCAACAATAAAAACAAAACAATGACGAACGCTTTTAAAACTCAGATTTGAAAGTTGCTGAAAAACTAACATCTCCCAGATTAGCACACAGATGACAAAAACTAAAAATTCTTACTACGGGAGGTGAAACATATGGATATTTTTTTAAAAAGCGTAGTGGGTTACAATGTTCCATGTTTTATATTAGTTGATTCTTTATGTCTAATTGAAAATATGAAGTAAGTGCCCTCTTTATTCTATGATTATTCTCCTGTCTTTAAATAAGAGCCACTTTTGAATGAGAGCTACTTTTAAATAATAATTGATTAAGTCCGCTGTTGAACAGGTGTTGCATATTTAACTGGGAAAAGGTAAATAAGCGCCAAAACAGCGCTTCATTGCTAGGATGGTGCGCGCTATTTTCACTGACCTTGAGCAACAGATTCTTGTATGTTCCAGGGCTGGATGAGTGAGCTGCTTCCATTAGCTTCATTGCCCATAATGCTGATGATATTCTTTGAGATGTATCGACGGAGAAAGAGTTTGCAAGGCTAAAAAAACAGAATTTGATAACAAGTATCAATCTTATTATCCAGGGATCAAAGTTTGCGACTGTTGGGTCGCATATATACGACCAGAGTTTTTTAAACGCGACCAAAAAAAACAGTTCGATCGCACACTGTGCGACCAGAAGCAATTTTTTACGTGCGACAAAAAGTCTTACGTTGAAAACGTCGGTGTGAACATGTTCAACTACTGCTACTCATACACTCTCCCTACTCTATTGCAACAACACAGCAATAAACTGTGAAAATATGAGTCACAGGGTTCGTACTCTTTTGACTTTCTGAAATTCCATGACTTTCCATGACTTTTTCCACGACCTTTCATAATTTTCCATGACCCAATGCTGTTCAATTTTTTCTCGATAACTAAGAAGCATTCTCAATTTGTTCTTTTCCTATTATATCAACCAAGGTGAAGAAGGGGAACAGATGTTACTTTGAGATGTACCAGCATTACTACAAATAACATTTAGACGAAAGTGTACAATTTTGTGCAGTAATTTGGGTTTCCCTTATTTTCCACGTTGTTTGTGTACAATCCATCTAAATTACACCAATTTTCCATGACTTTTCATGACCCTAATCGAAATTCCATGACTTTCCACGCCTGGAAAATGAAATTCTAAAATTCCATGACTTTCCAGGTTTTCCATGACCCGTACGAACCCTGAGTCATATCTTCGCCAATGTTCATAAAATAGATAAAAAAGGTATATTTAAAAATAAAGTGTTAAAAATTTTTGCAAACGTTTTCGATCAATATGATCATCATCAGGCTATAAATTCTGAAGCGCAGTGAGAGGACTTTAAATAGTTGAAGGCGGGAGAATTATAATAATAAACTTCCAACCCTAATTTTTATAGTCTCCTTTATAAAAAAAATAGGTTCCCATGATCAGAATTTACAGAACCGAAAACTGGTTTCCGACAATTTCTGAAATCTCCAGGCCTAAAAATTAAAATTGACTTTCAAAACATTGGGATAACTTTATTTAATGGGAATTGTTTCAATTCAAACATCTCAAAACATACGTTGTTAGTTAGCTATCCCCTAGTGGCAACGGATTGATTTGACCAACCTGGAGTGAGAAAAAAGGTATTCTTTTATGTATACAAACAAACAGACAAAGAATACCTTAGATGACTCCACGTATCGAGTTCAAACTCGTTATCCACTGAGTGTTCTTTTCCTTTGCCTTTTCTGGCGGACGTTCTCCCGAGTTTAAACGCAGAAATATCTTCTGCCACCCCTTTTGGTCTTGATAAAGGTACCCAGATTTTTCTCTTGGACGATTTATAACCACTTTCCTGGTCTGGCTTAAACTCGACCTTTTGGAGTTCTACCTTGGTGTTTGATTGCAGTACACGATTGTTTAAAAACCCAGCCTTTGGTGTCAATGGTGTTCTTTCCTGGAATACTGCTTGTCCTTCGTACAGGGAAAGCACCTGCACAGTATCGTCATGGCCACTAGAGGAAGACTTTGGAACATTTAAACCATCTGTATCTCTTGTTGGGGGAGATAGCGGCTTCGAGCTAGAAGTATCTGCCATTTGAAAACTTCCAAATGACACTAGCTCCGATGAAGAACCATTCTGATGTCCCATGGGTTGCTGAATTGCTGACTGAGATCTTGATGTCTGCAATAGATCTTCTAATTGTTTCCCACTATGTGACAAGTTGCTCTGTTTATGTCGAAAAATAGTACCTCCATTAGTATTAGCAAGATCTTCCACTATTTTAATACCATTGGTAGTTCTCATGTTTGTGTATTTAGACACCGACTGGTATTCTACATCCCTAAAGGAAACACTTTTAATTTTCTCTTTTCCTATGGTTTCATGTGTACACTTTTTATTCTTCACACTTTGACCAACTGTTCCACTACTCTTGCTTCTTGGACTGAGGAACCCATTTGAACTTGAACTTGAGAATGTTTGAACTGGCTCTTCTAATACTCGTTGCTTAGCTGGCCTCTTAGATGAAAACCCGTTGTAATTTCTATTTGTTGGGGAGCATCCTTGCAAAATCTTGGTCTGTGGTATCAAAGGATCAGTTGCCGAAAGTCTTTGCTGTGTTTCAGCTCTATAACCTCTGCCAACACTTCCATTCTGAATAGTGTCTGGCCTCTGAAAGTTCCCATTTCTGTTGCTATTGCCTGTTCCAGTTGCATTGTAAACTGAGTCTAATCCCTTAAACGTTGCAGCGGTACCATTAGGCATCTTCACATGACTAAAGGCAACCCTCTTTTCTCCATGTTGAGGTCCAGAAGATACAAGTCTAGATCTTGTTGAAACAGCTTGATGGTTGGCTGCCTGAGTGCTTGATTGTATCTGGGTAGTATTTGGCATTGTTTATGTTAATGGTACTTGTGACAAATAAAATTGGTCAGAGTCAACAATGGTATAGATATGCCGGGCTGCAAAGAAAAAAACATGTAAGTTGTTAAAAAAAGAAAAAAAAACTGTTCATAAATCGAGTTTTGAAAATATAGAAACAAAAATCAGCTCTTTTTCCATTGATCTACTGTATAGTTGTATAAATGGTCAATAAAAAGGTAGGAGGAATGTGCAGGAAAGGACCAAATAATTTCGTAAATTTTTCATTCAATGAAAAGTCCTGTGTAGCATAGAATTACTTGCTTATTTTACTGGCTTTAATAGGTCAGTAGAATAAAGGTTCGATGATTCTGTTCTATGTTTGACTTGAATAATTCAAGTTCAAACCTTGGCCTTAGTACTGGCAAGGAATTATGCCCTTCCGTGACTAAGTCCTAGACAAGCATTAGATCTGAAATTCCAAGAGTAAACTAAGAATTTCTTTAAAAGGTCCTTAAAAGGAATTGGGAGAGAAAAGAGAAATCAGGGGTAAGACCCTTTGCTTGGATAACTTTCTTTTCTGCAAATGCATCAGTTCCACCAAATTTGGAAAACTGGTGATCAAAGGAACTTAAAAAGGTATAAAGGATAATTTGAAATTGAATAAATGAAAGAACAAATTTTTTTTTTCTAGTGCAAAAACGCTTTATTTCTAGGAACTCTAATTTGCAATGCTTTTAAGAAGTACTTCTAATTACCAATTTACTCAATAACAACTCCCCAAATAATTGGCTTTCAGTAAATGTAATGACAATTATGGACTGCATTTGGTGTTTGTTGACAAATTGTATAAAACTATTTTTAACTTTGACACTGTAGTGAAAAAAATAAAGAAAAAAATAAAATATTCTTACTGTATTATTATTTTTTTCACTATGGTGTTAAACTTGAAAATATTCTCATATGATTTTTCAGTAGATGCAGTTGAAATGCCGTCACCCTAGTTAAAATTGCCAATCAATAGCATGCAAACAATTTGGCTACAAGGTTTGAATTAATGGCCCTGGGTTGAACATAGCACAAATTCATTCAATGATCAAATTGGGATTTAAGCATTGAATGAATTTGAATTGCATTCAAACCCAACACTTCCACCCACTGAACAACACTGCCTTCTAAGTTTGAACTTTTGATGCTTATTTTAAACCCCCAACTCCAAAAATCTTTGATCTAACTGCCCCATTCTGTTACTTTGTGGTCCATCAACTACTTAGTCGAATATTAAATACTAAATATTTCAAAAAAGAAGCAAACCTTCAGCTGTTGCATGATAAGGTGGCTGAGATACTCTTTGTGGCGACAAAACCAGTTCAGATAAATTCAATGTGGTACCAGCCCTTAGGTTCTATCAAATGAATGAAGTTAAAATTGTGAAAAAGAGAATTCTGATTTTCCATAAAAATTTTGTAAGAATATTAAGTATTAACAATGCAATGTCATTTTGACTGATACTTACCTCCTGGTACATTGATGAAGACGGCAAATCATAGAAGGACAAATCTGCAAGTTCCTCTAAACTGGTAATACTATTCTCAGGTGTTATCAGTCTTTCTACAAAAAATACAATTTAATTAAAAGTAAGAAGATTTGATGAATACAGAACATAGTAAACCAGGAAAGGTAAGCCCATAAGGAAGTTGACTCAGTCAGGAGAAGAGAAGAAAATAGAGAAGAAAGAAAGGTACTGGGAAGGAAGGGGGGGGGGGAGTTTAAAGGATGTCAAATGTCTGCTAAAATTAACTTTCTTTAAACTCTATCTGGCTATAGTTTATGGAAAGGGTGGAGTTTGATAACACAAAAAGGATAAAAATTGTTAAAATTTCACAAATTTAAACTACATGGTACACAGCTTTGAAAGCCTCAAGAGTGGCAAAAGTGATCAGTGTTGTGAAAAAAATAACGCATAAAAATAAGTGACGTACTAGGGGGAACTGGGATGAATGAACCTGAGTTCCCCCATGGTCATAGACTGTATGGCATCCTCCCCCTCCCTTACCGCTCTAAGCATTTACCTTCAAATAATAAATTTATCTTAGTTTGTGTTTTGGCAGGTAGATGCTGGCTATCCTTGAGACAAAGGGGCAAGGTATACAAGATTTGTATTTTCCAAGTATTGGTTTATAATTATACTGAGCACTGCAAAACCTGGGATGTGAACTGTAATTATTATGTGAGGCTTAAGAATGTGCTGGGGTACATGATTAGAAATATGTGTTGAATGATAGAGTTAAAGCTGAGCTTCTGAAGGAGAATGGAATTGAGCTTGTCACAAGGACCTTTTTAAGGTGGTGTGAACATGCAAAATGCTTTGACAGAAGCAAGATAACCCTAGGCAAATGCTCAACTTAACATGCTGGCAAAAGGAAATTTAAAAATGGTTGTTGTTGTTGTTCAGATGGTTTCAATAAAGTGAAACAACAGTTTGCTTTGCCAACAATCCTCATCTCAAAAGGACTGTCGGAACAAAATTTTGATTGGGGGGCTGTGAGCTGTGAAGGGTAGACAACCAGCCCCGTACTGAATTAAAAACTTGTAACTATGTAATGAGAAATTTCATATGTAAAAATTATTGGGGGGGCTAACATCCCCCCTTCCCCCCATCCTTCCCTGCTTCTGAAGGGCCTGCCCAAAATATTTAAAAAGTTTAATTATCAGTCAGCAATACATAGAAAAGAGAGATTTTTTACCTTCTGGTCTATCATTCTTGTACCAATGATCTGGGAAATTGTACTCATACTGGAATAAAAACAAAAGCCTAGTTTAATAACAATTCTCTTAAAATGAAGACTGTAATTCACAGCTCCATCTCAAAAAGTTCTAAATGAGTTTAATATATCTAATACAGCTAATCAAACTATACCTTTACTTAAAGAATGACCTGAATCTTCTTTGAAAACAAGCCAAAAGCAAGAAATTAATTCAAATGAAACAACAAATTATTAATTAAAAAGCTACTGTCGTTAGCTAATTTGGGACACTTCTCACTCTTCTCCTGATTGCTTGACTGTGTTACATCACAACATGATAATCAATGCAACACTTCCAGCACTTAGTAACATGATTTTAACATTTTAAGTTTTACAAAAACAGTCTGACTTTATTTTGTCTTTTAACTATAATTATAATTTTAAAGCCTCACAGTTGTAAATGATCTGATAGACTGGTAACCAACTTGAATTCACTTTCAGTAAATGAAAAATCTTTCATTTCCTGTCCTCTGTCAAACTTTTAAAGGAACCTTTAGTACATCCATCAATTAAGTCAATTCTAAAAAGAGATGGTCTAAAAAATACCTGTGATCTGTTAATTTGTGTTATACTGAGTTTTCTTATTCCTATTGATTTACAATGTAAAATTAGGCCTCTTTAAACATTGTCTTTGAAACATGTTCATTTTTGTTCAATATTTGATTGCTTCTCACTAGGACGGAAGGAAGAAGATATTACTTCAAATTACCATAAGATTCTAAAACCTGTTTATCAAAATGATGAAAATTACAAAAAGTAAAGAACTGCAGCTCATATTTCTGACAGCTAAATAATTCATCTGTCAATCAAATTCATGTTGAGTACACAAAAAAAAGATCGCTATGCAAATCAGTCTTAAGTGTCAAAGGAACAGCTTTCCTAAATCTAAGGAAGCTTTGCATTACATTGTTTTACAACTTAGCAACAGTAAGCTTGAAAATAAATCTTATTTCTAAAATTTTAAACTTAGCTTTGGAAAATTCCTAAACCTTTTTCAAAATGAATCAAAGCTTAATGAAGTATTGAACAATGAACATATTCATTAAAGAGAGCTTTAAAAGTGAATTAAAGTAATTCTTAAAATTGAATAGTGAATATTTTCTTAAGACAAATACCACAATCACCAAAACTATATTTCATTTGAAAAGTTACTAATATAAAAACAGAGAAGTCTAAGCAGCTGCATGCAAGAGTTTTAAACAATAACTAAATAAAAATGCTAATTGAATTTTCACTATAAATTATATATTTATCAGTCTTAAAAATTAAGTTATCTTGTTCATATTTTAGAAATTTCTCAAGATTCTTGTTACAAAATGATGGGAAATATTTGTGACTAGGTCATATATAGGCAACCCATAACTTAGCAAATTTAATAAAAGAATGATCTTATATTAGAAGCCAATCTTATTAAAAATGATCATCTAATTCTGACACTTTATGTGGGACTTTGATATGAGTTGAAAAAAATTCTAATATTAATTTTGTATTTTTTAATGGGAAAATACAATCCTTAACTTCATGTAAATTCACCCAGCTTTAAAGCACTTTGCTAATGTCTGGGCATTAATTTCATCAGGTTTGAAACTGCGCTCAGTTCAAAAACTGAAAATATAAGATGAAAACCTTTTCACAGCAATTATTTCCTACTCATTAAACTGCTGGGTGGGTTAGCAAGTGGGTAAGACATGGATGAGGGATTTATAATTATCCAACTATTAATACAAGTTAATACTCTTTCCTTTACTTATAGCAATGGTCAAAAATTTCTTAAAACCGTGAGTTGTCTAAATAATAAGTGTGCATTTTTAAAACTATCAACTATCAACCTATGTTACAAAGAAATAAGGACAAATAAAATATATAATTTTAATTGTGACTAAGTGACATCATTGACTGAGGGGCCTTCAAAATTAATCATTTAGAGCTAAATTATATGATGTGAGTTCTTGTATTGTCTGTAATGACCTAATTTTAGGGGGGAGGGGAGAGGAAGCCCACACAGCCCCTCTCTCTCTGCAGTACGTAATTACTGATTCATCACACACACACAGCACATGATGGTCATGAAAAAGATATAGTATCACTTTCAATGCTGCTTTGTGAGCAAACAAAACTTGGAACCTCATTAAAAATAGTATATAATTTTTCATAACAACTATCATTAACTTTATTTTATTCCACATTTTATTTTAAACCTCAAAATATATTTTAATAATTTTAAAAATTTTATATTTCCAGGGCAGAAACCAAACCTTTTTAATGGTATCATTACTGATTAGTTTGGTCAAAATCTGGTTTCCCTTTCAATGTACCAAGATAGTCCCGATTTAATAGCTATATGGCACCAAACCAGTGCAAGGTTTTTTACGAAAAAACTTCATTATTAGCTTTAATCTTTCTATTTTGAAAAGAGGCCAGGTGAAACAAGAACAATAATAATAACGATCGATAACATTTATGTTTTTTAATGTTTAGGCAGCTGTTTACAGCCTACCAATCAAATTAGTAAAACATTGTAATGCTGCACACAGATTGTCCCTTTTCCACTAGTTATAAGAAAAAGTCAGCTGTCAAACTCAAAGCAATCTTTGAAGTTGCAGTTGTGTTGCGTTCGGGTTACATAAGGGTCAAAAGCAAGTCGCGGAGGGAAAACCAAAAGAAAGGGCTTTAAAATACCGTTTGCTCTTCCATGGTTTTTTTTCCGCTTTCGTCAAACATGCAAGTAATGAAGTTTTCAAAGCGATATGTACAACTGACTTTAGGAAAGAACACGTGTATGCGTGTCCCGCTAAAATACAACTTAAATGTATTACCAGAAACCGATCAGCGTATTTTGAAAAAGTGTTTACAAACTACGATTTCAATAAGTTATCTAACAAGATCTCGCCAGTACGAAGGCCAAACTATATCTATAACTATAGATGCAATAGCTAAAAAAACCCATGTAAATAGGGCGCTCAAACACCGGCCTTAATAATAATATGATCAAAAATGCTGAAAATTAAATACGTAGCTTTCCTTTGAATATTTTATCAAAGTTTTCAAAAGTGAACCAACCTGTTTTCTTCGACACCTTTCAGGCTTTGTTCCATATTGTTTTTTCAGTCTTTCCATCGGTTTTCAGAATAAAACCATTGTTAAAAGTGCACGCACAATTAATGCCGGTCAAAATATGAGATAGCGGGGTCCAGATTTAACATAAAAGGCCGGTCATTAAACAACATGCCCAAGAATGCATGCTAGTCACAATAAGTTTTGTATTTTTCCGCTTCTAACACATGGTTTTATTTCCATGCGGGTATGAGGGTGCCTCGCTGTTTGGATTAGTGGTAATCGCTCTATCTGGTGCAATTATTTTCCAAACAGACATTTCACGCCGCTCTGATCAGGGCGTCCTTTGTTCTACAAATATTTGAGAAAGCGAAACAATAGAGTCTTAATGTTTCCATAGGAACTTCATAAGTTATGAAACTGTAGGCAGGGCATTGATTGAAGTTTCTACCGTCGTGAACTATTTTGGAACGACATATCGAAAAGATTGATTAATTTTTCCCGCGCGCAAACGATTATCAGTATGAAATCTGGGGCCAAGAAAACTTCCGTCACACAACACTTGCATAAAACGTGACCCTCATACAATTCGTCTTCGCTGTTTACAGAATTCAGAAAAGCCTACCTATTTTGCAAACTTTTTGTCCAAAAATTGGTGATTTTATTGAATGTTTGGAAGTCATTGTTTCCAATATCGATTTAATTAATTATTGTTATTGCAAATCATTAACTCTTTCTTGACGGCGTTTCTTTGAAAATATGAGCTTCATGTTTTGTTAATTGCAATTGAGTGATCATGATTCACGAATTTGCTTTTGCCTTTTAGGCACAAAATTTGTAAAATGTTTTAAAAGGTAAGACTTCCATCGAAAAGCTTCAGCCAACAAACGGTCTCTTACAGTCGTAAGTGGAGCACGTACTCGTACGTAACGCGCTGTTCGTCGGTCATCACCAGCAACGTATTACTCCTTTGCTCTGCATATTTATACTGCCGGTTGTCAAACCGCTACAAATTATGGGACTTGTAAAAATTATACCGGACTTACCATCTCCAGTCTAGGCGGTTAACATACGAAATATAAGAAATTTTTAAAAAGCTCTCCTTTATATTATTTGAATATATTTTATTAGATTGAAAAAGAAACTATCAAACCGAATCACGCATGCGCAATGACTTTTAAAAAAGAGTATTGTTTTTTTAAAAAAAAAAAGCCTTTTAAAGTAGTTTGTAGCCTTATACAGTTTTTATCCATTTTGAAAAGTGTTTTTTTTTCTAAATTGTCAAAGTTTGCGATTTACAGATATAAAAGTTCTATAATACTAATATAGACTGGACACAAAAAATCGAGATAAACCCATCCTCCCGGATTGTTTGGAAACTATCAGAGGTGTCAAAGACAGTTGGAATTAAATGTTTCGTTAATATTTTGTTTGAAACAACTTTTCTAAGAATCAAATGCTGTAAACATTTGTTGAACACATGAAAACAAAAATAAATTAATGCTTCAGCCAACAACGTTTCTCCTACAAACGTAAGTGGGGCGCACACTTATGATTGTGCGCACTTGTTGATCATCACCAGCGACCAATTTTCACTGCTTCTACCTTATTTATATTAATTAATGAAATAGCACTACCAATTATGGGACTTGTGAGCAAACCGCGGCACTAAAAAAAACGAATGAAATTTCATTGATCAACGTTTGAATTCTCATAGAATAATTACTTGGGCTTGTGAGGTGTGGCTGAAAAGGCTGTAGACGAGCTTTATTGTCACTTTGAGTCAATGATCTTACGATTTTGGACCCAAGCATTGAGAATTTCTTCTTTCCTGAGATACTGAGGTCACGTTGTAAGTTAATATCAGTTATCTTCAACGAATCTTCAATCATATTGCTTTGTTGACAGGATAATTCTACAAACTTAACCAAACTTTATTTTTGTTTCGCGCAAAGATTAAGCTAAAATTGCTAATTTGACTTAACATCAAATGGCCAATACTAGTACTGACAATACTGACATCGAAACCGTTTTGTACTGCTAATATTGCTGATAAAGTACTTGAACCTATCAATAATGAAAAAGGTTGTAATTGACATTACTCTTTAAATTAAAGTTCATATCATGGAACTAAGACAATTTTTCTTCTCTTATTGTTCTTCATATGTTTAATACATAATCAAGACGCAAATTTGCCACGATATTTTTGAAAGTATATTTTGAATTTTATACTGACTGGTGCGTTTTCGCGACTTACAGTGTTCAGTAGACTGGACACAAGTCTTGGCAACTTTTGAATAGCGACTGTTGAGTTGCACTTCAGGGCCACAGAGTTTTCAACCTAAATCGGAATGATACCGCCCAATCGGGATGGTTGGACACTCTTGGAAGTGTAAAGTAAATTTTGAATTGAACGTTTTGTCAATTTTGTTTGAGTAAGCCTTTCTAGAAAACAAGTGTTGTAAACCATTGTAAAACACAAGAAAATAAAAACAGATGCTTCAGACAACAAATTTTCTCCTACAAATGTAAGTGAAGCACACTTGATATTAGTGCGCGTTTATCAGTCATCACCAGCAAGAGAACGTGGTTGCTCCTTTCTTATTTATAGTACTGATGTGAAGTAGTGCTACGAATTATGGGACCTGTGAGCATCCTGTAACACTTAAAAGAAATTTGGTTAATCGAAGTTTGAGTTCTTACTTAGTAAAAAAAAGTTGGTCGTAATTTAGCTTGAGGTTTGTAAACGAGCCCCACGAGCTAGCTCATTTATTCATTTCCCGCGTTATGGACATCAGTTGCAGTTGAGTTTGTGGTACAGTGGTTGCATACCGCTTGTCACTAGTCATCTAACTTAATTCGGACCATAGAATGGAACTCTACATTTTTCTTTGCTTTCTCGGCACAGATACAGGACGTCACGTTATGAGTTATTA
>JAOEHV020002808.1:0-19271 GCA_025447995.2 Isaurus tuberculatus | reverse complement strand
AACTATATCAAGGCGTACCCAGGCCTTCTTCCAATCTTAAGGCTTCTTTCCCAGTGGGGTCATGACTCCTATTTGACAGGACATGGTGAGCGGGCTGGCATAAACACAACTCTTCTTGTGTTTCTTTTGTTAGTGTTTTGCGTATACCAACGTTTTGTTAGGAACTTTGATGAAGACAACGTCTGGGCTGCATGTTTAGACATTTCCAACAGGGAGTTCTCTGATCAGCAAATGTACTTAGAGTGGGAGCAAGTCATTCACAATCTCGACGCCTTAACAACAAACTCGATGATAAGCGTACAACAACCTTCGGTTGTAAAAGTAGGCCACGCACAGATTGGCGAGGTTTTGTTTTCCTTCTTTCGAAAATACAACTTTGTCTTGGATGCAGAAATTCCCCAACCATTCTCAACGTTTCTTGGTGTGAATCACGTATCTGAGATCCTGGATCCCGAGCGATTGTGCATACTCCGAGAACATATGCAGCGTGCATTTCACATCATGGCACTTCATGGTAATGTTCAAGTGCTGCTTAATCTTAGCAAGTCAGAGGTTCATAGAGTGATCTTCCTTACTGGAGCTCTGTCTTATACTATGATGGGATCTGAAAATCACAATGCTCGTATTCTGTCAAAAAATACGGGAGCAAAGGTAAACGAGACTACTTTTCATTCAGAAACAATAGAAATAGGGTTCATTTTCCCATAATAACGAACCACAAACTTGAAGACATGGTTATGTAACAATCTCAACATTCTCTAAGTACTTTGAAGTTTTGCTTTGTTGAGATTTTCACTCATTTTCCTTTGCTTGAATTGGTTGCAGGTAACAATTAGACCAAAACTGCCGGGATCAGGATTCGGTTTAGTTCTTGAAGCAGTTGGAACAGAGCTGGCAGTTAGAGCGGTCGAAAACGCCCTGGATGTAATGACTTGTCAGGCGCTGCGCAACCGCACCTCTTTCATGTCTAACTGTTTCGTTCAGGGCGCTAATCAAATGTTGTTTGAGAGTTGTCATAGTGACGACGATTACGTCACACTTGTTCCATACTACGGTAACAACCACCCCACCCATGATGGAAGTGCTTTGTATGTACCATTGATGTCTAACCCTCCTAGGGAAGTCATTGATATTGGTTCTGCTTTCACGCGTGAGGAGTTTGCTTCTTTCAAAGAAAAGTTTCTGGGACAGTTGGAGGTAAGTTAGACATTCGATGGTATCTTCAATCCTATAGACTGACTCAATGACGATAACTGATATCAAACGCGAATGAGATTGCTTTGGTTACGTCAAAAGTCCCAACAGCCTCTTGTAACACCGAGAAAAACGTATAATTAGTTCTTTTCGTGTCGTTGTTTTCTTCAGAATTATAAGAACTGTTCGTTTCTAAAATGAAAAGTTTCTTATTTTTCACACCAGTATTTCTATATATCTTCGATGACTAAAAAATAGAATATTCTTTTTGTACTTGATTACATGTTACAGTGTGTTTGTGGAGTTTGCTGATAGCAAACAGAGCATGAAATGATTTCCGACGCTACGCGAAGGAACATTTCTTATATCTCATGACTGTTTAAGTAAGTCGTCTGCCGCTTTCAGTGATTGAGATAACCTTTATGTAACAGGTTATCTATACTAGTCGTCTAGATCTTCAGTAGATTTCAGTGAACCGACTTTTCATTGTTCAAGAAAATCAAGAAAATGTTGACTATATTTTCCCGGAAAATGGGGTCAATACTAAAACTGAAATTCCACCAAATAAGGTTATTTTTTTCACCTGGGAGAAAAAAGCTGAGCGGTGCAAGGTGCCCAGATTTGCCAAAACTGCACTAGGTTAAGAATATTTTTCAACTGAGCTTGCATTTTGTCAGTTCTTATTTTTTTTTATTTTATTTTACATGTTTTGCCCGAAAAAGGGGCCGGGCAACACCCACAGAGCCAAGATCCAAATACGGGGTAATTTGTCGTTTCTTATAAATATTAAGAGTGGTATACAGGGAATGTGAAAGAGAAACTTGAAAAGATTTGGGCGTCAGCAAGATTCAAAGTGCATGTCCTCTGTGATATGAAGTCACAGCTGTTGGATGGAAGCAACCCATGCCGGTTCGTGAACCATCAAAGCCACTCAAAGATGTTCGTTTATTTTGATCGAGTTTCTGCTGGAGATGTTAGAAATGATGCTATGAGACGCACGATGACTTTTGAAATGCTGTTAATATTGACGGAGAACTGAATAATAAAAAAGTTAACCCGTCTGTGTTGGAATTAGTGATTCTGAAGTCTGTATGTCCTATCTCTTTTTCCACAGGTTGTCAACAGAGATCACGTTCTATCTATTCATGGCCCGCTCGAGTTCAAAGTTCATTTTGGGAGGATTTATACATTCAGTTTACCCAAATCCTTTACAGAGGACACGGAACAAGTCACAGTTAAAAAGTTCCAAGCAGCGCTAAAGAGGAGTTATAAAGCGCTAGATGCTCTTCATCTTCCAGTGCGTGTACGAACGTACCGTCCAAAATATTCCAACGCGTTTTCAAAAAAGAAGTGGAAAAAAAAGAAAACGACAAAATCTTTGCTTTCACTTGAAGGAGAAGCGAAAGAAGACGGCAAGAAAAAGAGAAAGGAGAAACCTTCAAGAAGTTCGTTTTTCACGGTTATCCGCTCAAGAGAAAAATTGGACGCATTTCTACGTTGTCGTGGCTTCAAAGAATATGAGGTAAATTTAATAAAGTTTTCTGTAACAGTCCTAGTGACATGGAAAATTCAGCAAAGTTTTTGGCAATCTCATGCCCAAAATTAACACCCGAGTTTCTGAAGCTTCTACTTGTAATTTTGTCGCATACAGAAATGATCGTGAAAAAAAATCTAGCAAAAGTTATATGTTTTTCCACGTACAGCTTAGTATTAGATAACCAGTTTTGAATATGTATAAACACCTCACTCCACCTCGTATACACATAAGTCATTGGGTATTTCTTAACCAGAGATAGAAAAAAAATTTATCAAGAACTTAGAACATGACCTTTTCATTTTTACTGATCTGGGTTTATTAAATTTAGTTATTTCAAAAAGGAAAGGAAGTTTTAACAGATTCCAAAATTTAACGCGAATCTGAGTACTTCATTTCTTAACAATCTCAGATTTCTACATGTTCCAAGATGGCAGCTAACATGCAGCCATTAAGAATGTAGACGCTATGATGGAAACACAATCTTAATTCAGCAATTTGGTTTAGAAAAAACCTTGTTTTCGTACTGCTAAGTGAATGTTTGTTTTTTTGTGCCATTTTCATTGTTTACTACTCTCCGATGGCTTTGCTAGAATAACAAAAAAATATAGCTAGAAATTTCTTATTTGGTAACACATTTTCCATTGGCCATAAAATCCCAATTTCAACCTTCGACTTTACAAAATATTGACATTGTTGATGTGCGACCCTTTAAGTCAAACTTAAATCAACCTTTTATCCTTACGAGGTCGTTAAAATAGCATTAGCGTCTGCTTTGAGCTTAACTGCGACGAAATTAGTTCCTAGTCCAGCAGAAATCAAAGAAATCCATCCGCTTGACTTTTCATAAACCGAAGAAGATAAACAAATGCACCGTTCATTCAGCCAACAGCATTGTCAAAAGATTTAGTTAACTTTGGTTCTTTTAAAACCGAGTATTCAAGTTCCACTGCCTCTCCTCTCTCTTCTTCTGTATTTTGTTGTTTTCCTTATTAGCAAACAATGGAATTTTCTAACAAGGCATGTATTGACTCCTTTTTTCGTTTCATTTCTTTTAGAGTTTTGAAGTCATAGCTGCTGAAGTACGCACAGACCACGAGTTTGTGGTCAACTTTGATGGGAACTTGATTTTTAAAGGCATTCATTTTCCAAAACTACGTTGGAGCTTGACAGATGTGAAGCGCAACTGGAAGGAAAATACTGGAGGGGAAAGTCATGAACTAGATGGGATCGAAACTGATGTGAGATTCATGCTGCTTTCAAGTCGGATTTTGACCAACGACGACATTCGCACGACAGACTACGACAAATATCGCGTACTTTTGGAGCCAACGCCTCGCGCCACCCATATTGGTATTCCGTTCAAGGTCAGTACAGACCTGTGGAAAGATGTTACACTCATTCGCCACAAGAAGGCTAGGGTCTTTCACCTTGATCCCCTTCTGACTCCAGGGGCGAGCGAGTTTATGTCAAAAATGGCGATCTGTGTTTCATCAATCATGGAGTACTCCCGGCCGACAAGACACGCTTCGGCGTTTAACAAGGTTTTTGAGCGGTATGAGGTGAGCTTAAGCCCGGCGTTGCCAAGCAACTGGACTGGCAGCGAGATTGAGCAGTTTCTTAGGGACATATGGGCATTTTCATTTGCTCTATCGTCGTATTTAGCTGGATAGAGATCAAGGAGTTAACTCACGTGTTATTAAAAACAATAGCTTTGCTTCTTAGCTACAACTCTCGGTGGAGTTACCTAAACATTGCAACAACTACAGTGATATGTTCATGTTTTTCTAGATTCTTAATGGGAATCATTGCATTAACAAATCTAAAGGTTAAACTTTTTTAGTTCTTGTAACAATGTCTCTCCAAAACTGAACTTCGAATATACATAATCGACAGGGCTCGCGCGGATTTTGAAAATTCATGGAAATTTTAGAAAGTTGAAAATGAATTTTTTAGGACCTTGAAAAGTTTTTGAAATTTTGAAATTTGTACTCAAAAGTTTGAAAAACATGGGACTGTATTAGTGTTTTACTCTGCAGACAATCCAATATTTAGTTTGAAAGTAATTTTAAAAGCTAAAACAATTTACATTTATATATAATTTGTGACTAACGGCAGCGCCGAATGGAGGACGTTATATATTTCGCGGTACGAAGTACCTCCCCTATTTGCAAACCTGCCAGCACTAACTGTGAGAACAAGCTTAAATAGAAGGAGTAACAATTTCAATACGCGAAAAATGCATGGAAAGGAAACCTGAATTTAATCGAGCATTCTGCAAATACGAAGCAAAGGCTTTTAGAAAGTTTAAAAAGTTTTGGAAGCTCAAATATTGATTTTTTTTGTCACACCGTAGAAGCCGGAAACCGTTTTTGTTAAAAAGTTGTTAGCGGTAAACTAGGGTTAAAGCAAACTAAGAGAAAATTGTTTCGTCTGAGGTGTTTCAATCGGTGGCTTCAACATCTGAAACAAAGATCGATATTTCCCCCCTCCAGGAAGATTTGCCGCTTTTTATAAAGTTTGAAGATCATCGCGTGTTGAATACTGTATTCCAGAACCATGATTCAGGGTTATTAAGCGTTCAGCTCCATTCCTGCATATCTTTTGCTTTGGAATTAAATTTTACTTTATACCAAACGTTATATAGTAGAGTTTTGTAGTTTGTAACGATTTTACTGATAAGGAATAAATGGTTCGAAACGAAATCTAGTTTTTAGTTTTCAATTCTGTTTTTAGAAGGCCTTAGCTTGCACTCATCTTTAGTTGGTAAAGGTCTAAACTCTGCCAACAGTTCATACTTTTCTTTTGAAACCACTCATAATTCAATCTTTTTATGCCCTTCGTATAAACCATGGTTGACACGAAAATCTGAATATCTTTTCATCAGTTTTCCCTGACAACAAAGAATTAGCACTAGTGGTTACCACAGGTAAACATAATGCTATCGAGCTATTTTAGCATATCTATCTTAAACCTACTACTTTTGTTGTTAGTGGTTTCACATAACTCATGAAATGTAACTTATTAGAACCCAAGATTAAGTTTCTTTCGTAACGTGCGCACTGTCATTGGCCAAAAATAGATCATATGACTTCTTGAGCAAGCAAATATTTTTGGCATGATGCATGGCGAATATCCAAAATGTCTGCTCGAGTCAAGTATTTAACCGAAACGTTTTTTCAGCTTCGGTCATAATAATTACTGGGCTACCTGTGGTAAGCCAATAGTACGTACTTCATAACTGACATACAAACCGAATCCGTCCACATCAAAATTCTGAAATCGACTGCTAACAACAGACGCTCAAGAGTCATGAAACATCGGTAAGAATATCTGCTGTCGAGCTTCTCTTGACAACAATAATTGTCAAATTTACCTAAAACCCTTTCATCAAATTTTCAGTTCAGCTAACTGATTTTAGGGTTACGTTGCACCAATTGCCGTATTATATAGTACCTTAAATTAATAAATATTTAATTATTAGCACTTTTCTTTAAGAGAATACTTGATAGTACTTAAAGCATTTTTACCTTCCTTTTGGACAAACGTTTGAATTTTCCCTGAACTTCATCGAATTTCCCCGACTTTTGCCAGATCTTTATAAAAGACTTTTATTCTGTTTCAAATACTTTTTATAAACATTAAACATTTGTTGACAAATACTTTTCGTAAACCTTAATGTTCTTTTGACAAGACCTTCTAAAGAGTTTAAAGACTACTCAAAAATGTCAGATTTTCAAGGAATTTAAAGACCGCTATTATTTATGTTTCATAAAACCAACCAAAAGTTCAATGTTAACATTTTGCTTCAGATTACCTTGCCTTATTCCATAAGGTTCGTACTACATAGTAAAACAATTGTTAAAAATTTATATTTCCTAATGCACTCTTTATGAAAGAATTTCTTTTTAGTGTCCTGCTATGCAAAGTACACTGAGAATAAATTTTAAAATACCACCTAACAAAATAACCTTGTTTTATAAATTACACAAAACAGGCTCAAGAAAATGTTTTACATTCTTTTGAAACCATACTGAACAAATAAATAATAAAATTTAAATGCTGCGAGTAACTCTATGGGATTAGCCATTGAGAGAGGCGAAAGAATGTATGTATCCACGAATGAAACTTTTTAGCCCTTGTCGAATTCATAGAAAGCACTATTACAACGGTTGATAACTTCCTGGTATTTTACTTAAAAAAAAATTGAAAAAAAATGACGTAATCTGTGGGTTTTGTAGTCAAAATGAATTATCATAATGAAGAAACATGTATTTTATACCTAATATTTAACATTTTGATAGAAGTTTTAAAAGTACAAAAATGTTTTGATTACGTTTCAAAATATTTTGAGAAAAATTTTGAAGAAAATGATCATAATTGTCGTACAGAAAACAAAAAAAGTTGAAAGCTCGTCGAAATTAAAGCATTGGTGAAATTAGAATTATGAGAATTTCAGATGTTGTCATAGTACTTCAATACCGAAAATCTTACCTACTAAGAAGATGAAAAAAAGAAACCAGCCAAAAATGAGCAAACTGAGTGTTTTGTTTAAGAATATCATCTAGTTAATTTAATTTCTGCAATAAATTACTAGAAAACGAAGAATCGAGATGTTGGCTTATATGACGTAGTAAATGATTGATAAAAACACGTGATAACTAAGCGTGAGTTGTAAAGAAGGGTGAATCCTATGCAACTTAACAATGACTTGCAGAACGGCGTTGGATTTGGCTTTTACGAAAACCCTCGATAGAATAGCTGAGGAACTAGAAGTCAACATTAAAACTGTTTCCTTGAAGCTGAAAGCCCGATAGAAACAGATGGTCGAGGGGTCAATGTTTTGTCAGTTGAATATCTAAGAACTGCTTTTGGTATTGCTATGGGTTGATGGGTAAGCGGAAAAGCCGTTTCCTTAAGTCTATTTCTACTGGGTTCTTTCTTTTTCAAATTGGTTTCGTAAGTAATCGGTACGGAATGTTTTTTCGGCATCGTATTAACACCACACCCGGCTGCCCAAAGCCCTTCAACCTTAACCTCACTTGAAGGCATAGAACATTTTCTGGATATTTTCGTCGACTCTGCCTTCTTATGATCCTCTGATTTCCTGGTATCGTCTGTCTTAGAATCGAATGGAGTGTGTTTATCCTTGTTAGCAATATTAATAGTGTTGTTTTCCTTTGGTTTAAGTATGGAGACGTAATTTGAGGAAACCTGCTTTTTTACAGCCTGTGCTTTCTTGATTGCCTGTCCCTCGACAGTTAAGTTAATTCCTATGTAAGGTGGAGGAGATACAAAGGCCTGCAGAAAAAACCGAAGAAAGTTAATACTGAGCGTTCGACAACTTGGAGATGCAGCTTATCATTAGAAAGTTTTAGACTGAGATTACTTTTCCTATACCGAAAACAAAAACCATGGTTAGACATTTGCAGTTAGAAGTTTGACGTTGAAACCAAATGCCGAAACATCTCTCCATGGCTAGCTACCATCAGGCTCACTTAACACTACAGAAACCGGAAATAAGCCGGCCATAACGGCCCTTTGGTTCCTTAAAAGGAGCTAGCTATAACTGCTGTGGGTTGCAGCAACTGATGTTTATGGTATAGGAAATCGTATTGCATGATACGTTTTAACATTTGAACCAAGGAATAATTTGAGCTATGATATAGAAATAATTGAATTACTTAATACTAAAACATTACCTGCTTATACGCGAGCTCAAATCTACCCGTGTCACAGTATTTGTCTTCCCGACGATCCAGCACAACTGTTTGTAAATGAAAAGTTTAAAACCGTTACGGAATGTTTTTGATCCGTAGCTCAATGGTTAGAGGTTCTGTATTTGTGTATGGATGATCCAGGTTCAAATATCACTCTGATCACTATAAACTGATTTGTGATCAGCGATCCTCGCGTCCAGTTCATCCTTCTTTGTGTATATAAAACCGGTTTACCTCCTACCAGTTAAGATTCTTAACTAGGGGATGGGAGTTTTGACAACTATAACTGAGAATTACAATTTGGGGTGTCATTATCATTATTTTCGATCATTAGCCTATTATAATAATGCAAAAGGCCCTGTTGATCCTGTAAGGTCTTGAACTATCAAAATTTGGTAGTCCTCAATTAACATTCGTCGCAGTAATAAAGTCTCTAGTCCTTCTGTATTAATCCAGACAGTACTCCTCTGATCATACTTTCGCTTTCAAATATTACTGTTTTCAACTTCTCATTCGCTACACATCTTGCTCTTGTATCGTCCGTTATTATCTTTCGTATTTGTTTCACCGCTTTTTCCATTCCACCCCCAGACACCCTATCACAGTTGGTATCGCCGTCACCACGAATCTCGGTCTTCTTTCTTGTATCTCGACAGCTAACTGTTTATATTGTTCCAGCTTTTTCTGATGTTTCACATCCACATCAACCTCATTCGGACATGCCACGTCAGTCAAGTTCATTTTCTTCTCCTTTTTCAGTCGATTATAACATAAACATTATTATTACACATAACACGAGAATTTTATTCCATAAAGCTCAAATCTATACGCTTTATTTTCACATGTGAAAAAAGCCTATACCACCAATCAGAATGGCGTACAGCTCTTTCACATGTGGAAGTATAACCAATCAACGATGCGGTAAAGGCGGGGGAGCCAATCACAATCGTGCATCGTTTACTTTCAAATAGCTTTCTAGATTTGGCGGCTTTTTAGCAGCGCCTCCTCCATTGCTATTAAATTTGCATTGTTAGAGAGTTTGTACTTTGCGTTCAGAAAACTATTTCAATGAAAATTCTCGTGTTATGTGTAATAAACAGCTCGTACAAACACAAAACACAAACACAAACAAATCATGAATAAAACCCCGTACGCCGCACTTTCTATGAAGTAAACTATATTTATCATTTTTACCTTTCTGTTGTTTTTTTTTTTGAACAATAAAAAGGTGTTTGAAATTCCACAAACTCTTAAAGGACCATCTACAACACTTTCTATACTGTTTAAGTGATATATTTTCCCTCCAAGTTGTCGGTTAGATGAGGTAGCCTTCCTTGAGAGTTGCCCAAAAACAAAAACAAAATTGAGATAGTTGCTGCTAATTGGCGAAGCAAGTACGCCCTAAAGTCTGTCTGTAACAGTATGTAATCTTTGAAACCAATCAACACTTCTCGAAATATAATTTTGGATCTTCGGCAGTTGTGGCAGCAGCGTCATTAAATATCTAAAACAGTAAGTATACGTAAAGCAAACAAAAAATAATATTTTTAACGGTAAACATTTTTAGTGGTACGAGCGATTCAGGGCAAAATAGAGCTGTTAATATTTTACCACACGCTCGGTAAAACTGGTTCTAAAAAAGGATGGAAGTGAATTAGAAGTTACCTCCATGCAGCGTCCAGAATAAAGACTTTAATGCAGGAGCTATGTCCAGACTTATATTCTTAACCGCCAGGTAACAAAATCTAGACGCAGTAAACTTCTTGTAGCTTACAGAACGCAACAGAGTCGACATCAGGAACGCTGACGTTCCGGACGTCAAAAAAAAAATCCAAAAAAAAAAAACAAAACAAAAAAACAAAAAAAAAAAAACAATGAATGTCAATTATTCACAAGTTAGGGTTATAAAAGAAAAAGATTTAAGCCAGAAATCAAGCTAAACAAAAAACTTCAAGTTTTATGAAGGTAAAAGTTAACCTGCAAACTATGGTTTTGCATAACTCAATTATTAGTAGCATTAGTGACCAGAATACGCAAACCTAACCCTGGATACTCAGTATTACTTTAGAGTTGACAGTTACCTTTCATAGTGTCCTCGATGACTTGTGCACATAATCTTCGTGTAATGGGTGTACTTGCGCTCATGGCAGGACTACAGTTGATTTCGATCTGTACCATTTAACATAGTATAATATCACATATTAATAGAAATCTACTCGCTATCTACCCGCTTCGTTGACTGTATCTTGACTCATAGAAAACCCGAACTTGTAATCTAATTGTTTAATATTAATAATATGATGTTTTTTTAATGGAAAGCCAAATGCTGGTTCTTACTAACGAATCGCAGAACTTACCAATGAAAAATCAATTTCATAAAGACATTGTGCATACTTTAAATTAAATTTAACTTTGGTTTGGAATTTATGACAAAAAATTATTTGTTTTTTCTTTTATCTAAGACTATATGTTCGGTAAATGCTACCAAAATTCTTTACAAGTCTAATGAATTATTGTAGCCGGTACTTTATCTCCGGTTTCCGTAGTGTTAAACGGATGAGAGTCTTCGATTCCTCTTGAACGTGACACTAATCCATCGCAGGTTAGCTCCCTGCTGGTACTCATTTACTGACCTCGTGAGAATGAAAAGCTGAGTCTGCATTGGTGGAAAAGATCACACAGATGTTCAAATTTCAGGAGAGTCGAGGTTTTAGCGTTGGTACTTGTGTTTGGAAAGCAAAGATCTTATCGACTGTGCCAACCACGCCACAGCACGTAGTAAGGTTAATGGTCAATGGAAGAACTTACGCCACTTACCAGCCACGGTTTATAATCTTCACCAAGCATGAAATCCGCGCCATACAGCTCAAAGGAGTTCTAAAACAGACGTACAAATTATAAACCTTATTAAGGACGAATTATATATTACAAAACAAGTGCAAAACTTGTACAATTACACTGCCTAAAGGAAACATAAAACCAAAACTGATTGTTAAAGCAAAAAGTACACATGTTCGCAGTAAGTTGACTTTGTTGGAGCAAAAGTCTTTCTATCTGTCTTGAAGTACAGAACTTATATTTACCACAAATAGGTTCCAGCAGAATCTAATGCCCTTTTTACCGTCCTGGCAAGAGGTAGGCTGAGTTGGGTTGTCTCAATCCCGGTAATGTCGGAAGGCAAACCCGAAACCTTGTGGCTGGAAAGCAGAATGCTAACAACTGTGCCAACTAATAAACCCTCTTCCCCCTCCCCCTTCCCCCACATCTCCCCCTCAGAAAAAGAAAATATCCCGGACTAATCTGGAGTCGAAATAAGATGCTAGCACAGAAACAAAAAAAAGTGTGATAAAATGTACCTTTCGATATTCTGGGATCTCTTGACAAGCTTCAAGCGCGTAGATGATGGCTTGTTTCATACCCGGATAAACTCTTTCATCCCAGAGATGGCCAATATCCCGCTTTCTAATGGTGTGCAGAAATGTAGGTTTAAGCCTATTATTTTCTAATTAGACGTCAGGAATTATGAGGAAAAACATAAGTTCTTTTTTATAGACTAAAACAAAAAAAAAAAGTTTAATAAAAATGCATGTCAGTTGGTTAATTCAGCACTGCAGTTTACGGATATTTTACGTTTAGACCTCATAAGGCTGAAAGTCAAACAGACTTGATACTTGAACTCCAAGGAATGAGAGGTCTTACTAATTAATGAGAGGTCTTATTTATTAATGAGAGGTCTTATTAATTAACGAGGTCTTATTAATTAACGAGAGGTCTTATTAATTAACGAGAGGTCTTATTAATTAACGAGAGGTCTTATTAATTATTGAGAGCTCTTTTTAATTTAGTTATTACCCAAATAGTTGAACAAAACGCTTTAGAAAGGCTAACAACTGCTAAATGAAAAACTCAAAAACGAATAAAAAATCTTGAACGTACTTCATGTATGCTTGGAAATCGTCGTTAGCCCACATGTTGTCGTCAGGTAGCCGCTTGTCTCTGATGCCATTTTTGTAATGTTTCTGGACGGAGTTGTTAGCCAGATGAATGCTCCTGCAAGGGAATTATGTAATTCGTGATTGGTATGGCTTTCGCTCACTGACTGCACAATTAGAAGCTAAAATGCTACGTTGCAAAAAGCAATGTTGAGATCACTCATAATGTCAAAACAAATAATCCGTAGTAAAAACTCAATGACAATTATATATTGTCATCGAAAACTCGATTTATCTCAATAACTCTATAAATGTAGTAACATCTATGTAATTACATGGTTTCATTATCATTTTATGATAAATGCTAAAAGGTAAGACGACATTAGAGAAAATACAAAATAGAGAGATTGCTGCCAAAGTGGGGTAAATCCGGCCACCCCCGTTTTCGGGGATAAACCCGGATCAAAATTTGATTGATTGATTGATTGATGGCATGAAGTTAAATGAGTTAATTGATTTATTTTTCTGCGACCGAAACGTAATGTCTTGATGTAAATTGATATCTGAACAGACATAAACTATATATGTTGCTGAAAATAAATAGCAAAACAGTTACTGTTCATCAGCAGGATACCTAAATTGTGTGCAATTCAACAATTGGTTTCGGCTCCATTAAATCCTGTACCAACTGAAGAACAATTCAGGTTGAACCACCCACTAAGTGAGAACAGTAACTGAACAACGTTAGTAAAGATCTTGATGTTGAGAAAGTTTAAGATAGAAGACAAAATTGAATGCTACGAGAAGTATGCCATACCAAACTGGAACAAAAGCAAAGTACGCTCCAAAAAAATAATAGCATCACGAAATATTGGTAATCCCGTTTTCATTATAAATGAGAAACCAACTTACACGTCGTAGTTATCCAAGGTGAAATTTTGACTGCAAAACCTCAGGTAACAGTCCTGAAACAAAGTTCAAAAAAATTGATGAAAAATGCATCCAGATTGCTAAACTAATTAAAATCCGTTGCATTTACTAGACAACTCACGGGGCAAGCCCTTAATTATCTTCGGTTTCTGTAGTGTAGGCGGATGAGAGTTTTTAGTTTCCTTGAAGGGACACTAATCCATTGCAAGTTGTTTTAGATTCCCTTGAATACTTAGAATACTGCCTAATGTCCATGTCTGAGTACAAAGGAGCATAAGAAAGTTTGCAGAGCCTCTGATCTTTTAAAATTCAAAGTCTTTTCAAGGAGTATAGTTTGTTTTTCAAGGACTTTTCAAAGACTGGTTGTTTTTCAATGGCTTTTCATAGACCATGTAAACCGTACTGCTTGTGGGATGTGACTAAGAGAAGAAAAAAATCACCATTTAAGTTAAATATTACCTTCGTACAAATATTTTAAGGCATTAATTTCGTTGAAAGATTGGTATAATTTGAAATTTTTCATTTTCCCAGGTAGCAGGGACTCTTCAAGGATGATAAGTGTTCATGGGCCTATGCTTAGTTTGTTACCTTGTAAAACCACAGTGTTAACGGATTCCATTCTGTCACAAGAAACCACTGCCGAATGTCAAACTTCGCCCCGTAAATTAAAAGTGGTCTCTCTGTCAAAAATAAATTGATAAAACATCAAAGTTTTTATTTCAATGATCTTTCAAAAATAGAAAGAAAAAGAAACACAAAGCACTTATAATTTGCCCTCCAGATCGAACTGTTTTACTATCAAACAAATAGTCATAAAAAAGGCTTTAATAAAGTTAAAAGATCTTTATTAAGAAACAATCTTTTTTCATTAATAAGGAACTTATAAAAATAAACCACTAATAGAGTAACCAATCAAAATGCAGTATTTGCAATAGTCCACTAGAGTGATACATATTTTGAGAAGGCCTCCAATCTTCAATTAATAGTCGAGTATAACGAAACACAGGATTCGGGAAAAAGATCCTTAATTAATGCGTTGATTTTTTTCCAGCAAACATAATCTTCGGTCACATTAACAGTTCAGGAATCTTGAATGGCATTGAATCGCACGCTAAAAATGACCTGTTGGCTTCATAGCTCAGTTAGTAAGAACGATGGTTCAGTATCGCAAATTACGGGTTCAATTCCCATCCGTGCCCGAGTTTTTTTCCGGCTTCTGTTGTCCATTTGTATACATTCAGTACATAACCATTTGTATAAATTCAGAAGATTACCGCAAGGATGATTCACAATATATATTTGCTATATAACAGTAGTTTAAACTCTTTCGTAAAAGCTCTATGTTCGTCATTATACTTGATCTAATAGTCTTATGCGTTTTTACCCGTACCGTCTTTTCGTTTTAAAAAAGCCAGCATACGTTTCTGCAATGCAAAAAGTATTGACACTTCTCATTCCAATAACTATCATTTAGTGTTGCAAATCTTCTTCTCAAACCAGAAAACCAAATTACCTATATACTTCTGTACAATCCAGCGCCCTTCCTTCTTCCCTTGCACTGTTCCAACAAGCTTGAGTATGTCTTCCAGACGGTCTAAGCACATTATTCCTGAATAAAGATGTAAACTCCCAATTAACTGAGAAAAAGTTCGGCGGTACGTAAACGTTTTTTCGGGGCAGTTTAAATCAAATTGGCTTAGAAATCAACTACAGCATATCGGATATTTTTTTGCCAGGATTCTACACCTATTTTCACTTCATTCGAATTTTGGTTTGTAACACTTCTGCTTACCAGCAATAAGGTCTATTGTTCAAGGTCTATTGTTCAAGGTCTATTGTTCAAGGTCTACTGTTGAAGGTTTATTGTTCAAGGTCAATTGTTCAAGGTCTATTGTTCAAGGGTTTTTTTGTTTAAGGTCAACTGTTCAAGGTCTGTTTTTCAATGTCTATTGTTTATGGTCAAATGTTCAAGGTCTATTGTTCAAGGTCTATTGTTCAAAATCTGGCTCTACCACCATTGTTGCATTTGAATACCAATTTTTCATCCAAGTTGATTCATCTTTCAAATCTTACTAATTTATTAAAAGATGCACTATCTTCTACAAAAAAACTAATCAACGATAAAATAATTCTCCGGTTTAACTCTCACCTGCTAAACATGAAAAAGCCGGAGATGGTTCCATAAACCAAATGACTTATTAAAGAATTAAACCTTTTGTTACTTTTAACACCTAGTGTAACTTTAACAAAGGACGCCAAAAAATATCGCTCAAGGCATGCATAACTAAAAATGACACTAAGAAAATATGTAAATTGCCCGAACCCTAAGAAATATTTAATAGTAAAATAATCGTTGAATAGCGCAGAATTTAATCAACTCTAGATTGTTCAAAGTGTTTAACATCGTCGTAATTAGAGTAGGACTTTTCGAGCGTTAAAACTTCGTCTGAGCGACTGACTCCAGGGCTAGACGTCATCTTCCTACTCTACTCAGTAAGGCGATGATTTGACATCTCAACCTAGGACAGGTTAAATCATCTTTGACAAGTAACCTGTATCTTACCTCGGCCTCTTGATTTGGCGCCAGGTTTCACGATCCAAACGTTTTTTGTTCCATCGATATCTGTCTGTGGAAGAATCTCCCTTATCTAAAATAAAGAAGCACCCAGACAATAGGACATCTTCAAGAATTTTTCATTTAAATGATTTTATTAAAATGGCTAACACGACATCTTAATTGTAGATACTCTTAGCTAACTTGTTCCAAGTGCTTTTGTATTCATGTAAAATATATTGAATTTTGTTACAACTTACCTGTTCAAGTAAATTTTGACATTCTCTAAGAAACGGGTAAGCGCTTGCAATTATTGCCCCTTCACTAAAAATAAATGACACAGTCAAATTGTTAGATGGTTTAAGTAATACATTTTGCAATCTTGTGTCTTAATAGATTTTAGAAAAAAATACACAATTTTAGCAAAACAGAAAAATTTCCTAGCCCTATTATTATAAGGCCAAACCTTTCGGTTGCTTCTAGCTATAAGCTGAGGGTGCTCCTAAATTAGTTTACTTTAAAAGATCCAAACTTATGCAAGTCCATCCTCGAAGGTGCTTCTAGCTACAAGGTAATAATGGTCCCATATGGAGTATATCTCGTCCTATTTAGATCTGTTTCCATAGCAAAGGCCAAGATTAAGGATGCCCCATTTTAGATCTGTTACCGTTGCAAGTGCCAAATCCAAGAGTGCTTAAGACAATTGTTTAAATGTCATAAATATCAGGACTTCCATTGCATAGTAACTTACTGTGTTATTTGGTAAAAACACTGGACAATCATCTCCCATGTTTCTTCGCTAATCCGCGCCGACTTAAAAACAAAATTTAAAAAAAAGAAATTAAAAGAAAATAGGGATTTAATCGAAAAAGAAAATCTAAAAGTCTATCCAAAGTTATTATGAAACTAAGGGGATGGGTAATAAAACTCCTAGAAAAAAATGACAAAAACACCAGGAACCTCAAGCTTTTAAAGTACTTCTATAAGGTAATAAGTAAGAAGTTCAGTCCAGAAGGTGGAAATGGATAGGTCATGTGTTAAGACAAGACAGATATATTGATTGTAATGTTGCAATGAAGTGGGCCCAAGAAGGGAAGAAGAAAAAAGGAAGACCAAAAACAATATGAAGATGGACTGTGGAGAAGCAGAGAACGAGGGGTGGATGGAAGACGTGGAATGAGGTACGGGTAGTTGCGAAAAAGTGAAGAAACGCTGTGGAAGCCCTATGTGCCACTTAGGCGCGAGGAGGACAGGTACATAAGGTAATTAATGATCTTGTTTTGCATAAAATCGAACTACAACCAGTTAGGGCTAAGGCTGTTGGAACTGTTAGTAACTTTTTTAGTAACTGAAATCTCACCTTCTTTGAATCAGCATCGACATCAAAGTGCTCTTTGGAACTAATAAACTGCCTACAAGCCTCAAGCGATACCGTGAGAACTCGCACTGGAAGTACAATCGCAATGCCTTTTCTTTTTACACTTGCTCGTGAACATGTCCTAGAAATCGAGTGCTGAGACGTTTTGCTTGGGCTTTTTTGGGGTTCGTTGTTGGGTAAGTTGTTTTCATTGGGGGTACTTTGGTCTTCCTTAATATCATCGTCTTCGGTTTGAAACTCGTATCGAGTAATCACCCATTTTATTATGTTAATGGCCGCTGTTAGTCGAAAGTCGTCTAACAGTAAAAAATAAAATTTAAATCAATCAATCAATCAATCAATCAATAAATAAATAAATAAATAAAATGCTCTATTTAATGTCTTTACGCGCAGGGAGTGGTTTCCAAATCTCGATGGGACAGATTTTAGAGTGAAAGTCAATTCTATGGAGGAAGGAAAACCGGAGATCCCGGTGAAAAACCTTTTGAGTCAGATTGAGAATGACAAATCTCAGCCAACGCCGCGAACCCCAGGATTCAAACTGGGTTTCGTAGAAATAGAAACCTGTAAACAAACTTAAATAGATCCTTTAAAGATTTGGTCGCTCAAGGTTTGCTAGACCATGTCCTTTCTTTACCTTCGATAAATGTTGGATGAAGTTAAAATTCCAACTCGAACGAAAAACTATTTGCCTCCATTTACTAAGTGTGCTATTATTTTCCCGACACAATGTAGTTAAGTCATCATGCTGATGAGGCGTAATAAGGACTAAACAACAATCCATGGATGCTATCAATCTGGCGCTTTCTTACCATGATAAATTTAAGGGAAAATGTCCGCTAACAACGTGGCTTTAGTGCCAATATTAGTGATTGCAAGAAGTTAATTGATACAACTGGTTGGGTTTTGTTTGCATGGTTTCATAAGCACAACATAACTAACGTACAAGTTCGGGTATACATAAAAAGAAGACAAAAGACCGCTTTCTTTTCTTTGCTTCTGTACGATTCTGCGCCTCACCACTCCTTAACATGATAGCCAGAGCAGTGTTGAGATGGCTGGACATCCACATCCAGGGTACAGTGAAGGATTCTCTTTGTAAAGGGCTAGAAAGAATTGTGGCTGAGAGATCCAAATCATAATTTTATGAGTCCTATATCGCCACTCAAAGAAAAGCACAAAAGAAAAGGATGCATGTGATTGCGTAAGTTACCTACCTATAAAGTCGTCCTTTTCTTCATCTGAACCAATCCTATGGCATCTCGGAAAAAACGTGTCACTTTCAGCGTCCTCATACCACTTCAGATTTCTCAGGTTTACACACAAACCAACCTGAACAAATAAGTGAATAGTTAGCAGGGACTGAAACTAAATTTTTCAACTACTCTTTAATTGGACGAGCAGGATCTGGAAATCACTTAACAAAAGCGAGATTTTTTTCGTCCAAAATATGACAAAAGTAAGGTAAAGCTGTAGCCAATGAAATATCGGTCTTTAATAAATAGTTTACTTTTTCCCTAATTAAGATTGGAAAGACAACTTACTACAGGTTACCGTATTCAATTCAAAATTACATGAAGTTACACTGATAGATAGAGTTGAGAAAGATCGACCAACGTGATTGTTCGATGCAATTAAATGTGTTTTAGTTGGCCCTGAAATTTGCAAAGTATAAAGACTAGCAAAATCTCTGGTTAAACCGTCTCCATTGCATCTACAGGGAAGCACTTGTAAAACCTTGATTGTATTCGCAGCTGACTCACTGTTAGTTACAACTTTAAAATTTTGTCTTGTATGTTATTGTTAAAGTGCTTGGCGCAGCAACATACAAACGTTGCATAAATATCATAATTATAAAGATCATCTAAACCTTTTCTAGTTTGCATCGAAACGACCCTTAAACACGTCTTAAAAAATACATAACAAACTCTCAAATTATCATAAATGTTGGTTTATATATATGCGTTATTGAACAAGCGTGAGGTCAAGATGGCTGGATATTGGCCAAGTTCTTTTTTTGCGTTATTAT
>JAOEHV020002710.1:0-19275 GCA_025447995.2 Isaurus tuberculatus | reverse complement strand
TCAAAACGCTTGTACCCGCGTATAGGCCGCAACCCTAATTTCGGTCCTATTTTTCTGGGAAAAAAGTGCGGCCTATCTGCGGGTAAATACGGTAATAATGGAACAACATAATACATGAAAGCCTGTAGATCTTGCAAATTGCTTAAAGCTAGAAGGGGTTAGTCATATTACAAATATACTGTGCAAACAACTTTAGTTATAAATTTAGTTTGGAAAAAGATAAGAGAAAATCAATTTATATTACTTGTAATTGTTGTATAGTTTTTATAACCTGGTGTACAATTTTTAAAAAAAACCTTTTGAAGTAAAAATGTAATCAATTTTAGATTGAAATGACATACCATTGCCTGAGTAGATTAAAAAGCTGACATTATGTGTTGTTTATATCAAATATCAATTATTATTAATTTCTATCTATCTCAAAAATTCCAACCCTCTTTAAACAAGGAAGTCAGCAGTTTGCGCTTAACTCTTTACCCCTCGGGAATCGTATAACTGATATATCAACAATCTCCTTACGTTCTAACCAACAAGTGCTACTTCAAGTTCCTCAAACCAGACGTAAAACCTTTGGGGACCGGTCATTTGCTATGGCTGGCCCCAGGGTATAGAACTCCCTAACAGCCTAGATCAAATCGTGCTCGTCAATAGACACTTTCAAGGCTAAACTTAAAACTCACTATTTTAAACAAGCTTTTTAATCCTTTCTTTTAGACAATATATATTCTATCGTTTTTAGACTAGTCCATTTTAGTACATTTTCCATGTTAAGCGCTTTAGAATATTTTTAAATAATGTAAGCGCTATAGAAATATTTATTTATTATTATTTATTATTATTAGCTTTATGTCACCTAGATTGAACATAAATGCCACATTGCAATTGTATCCTAGCTGGTAGCCTGAAGATGAACACAGAAGTTTGAAAGCATTTGTAACATTTTAAAAATAATAATATCAACTTCAACATATTTTACCTTTTAATTAATTTTATTAAGATTTAATATTTTGTCTAAATATATAAAAAATGTTTAAAGTTTAATAGATTATCCAGAAAAACTTTAAATATTTAGCTAAATCTAGAGGTGGAGTTTTTCTTTTTTTAAAAAACCTGGAAAGATACCTTTTCAAGAAGATCTTTCTCTAGAGCTAATGAGGAGCAAGCTGCGACAAACCAACAGTTTCCAATCTTTCCCTGTGTGACATCATGGCTACTTGCTCCACCAACAAACAACTGTGGTTCAAGAGGAGCGCAGATATCCTGAAAAACAACAAAAAAAAGAGTTATGTCTCATAACAGATTATTGTTATCTGACATTTTGGTGAAATATCTTAAATAAATAAAAGATGCTTTTGGCTACTGGAAGTAGCCATGGAATGTGAAGAAATTTATAGTAAATCAATAACTTTAAGAAAATCATTTGAATCTAGTTTAGAAATGTTTTATTTGACTGTGCATTTTATCGAATTAGTAGCCTGTAACACTGGCATGTAGTTCCTGAATATTATGAAGACATTATTAGAATATTAATTAAAATTAAAAGGTTATTAGAAAATTTAAGAAGTTTATCAACTTTATTGGCTCTCTGTTGTTGATTGGTTCTGAAGAATGTTTCAAAATTTTGATTGGTTTGGATGTTTATCAACTGACTATTGATTGATTCCTTACAATGTTTTGAAGTTTTGTGGGCTTCCTGTGGTATTTGGTGACTTGCCTAGGCTTCCTGTTTGTGGTGACAACATAGTGACTTTCCATCTATCAATGCATGCACAGTAGCCACAAAAATTTAAATTATACAAGCATTTAATAGTTATACAAAAAAAAACAATAACAGTCAAAGACAAGAAGCCTATCAGATTTAGTCAGTTTGTAATAAATAGAGCATTTTTAAATCCGTGTTATCTATCCACGAAAATATCCTCAGGGTACCTTAAGATCAGCAGTATTGACTCACAGTCCACTTAGCAATACAGTTACCTCCTGTTTATATTGGGATTTATATTAGGTAGAATGTTCAAAAATTAATGCAAGCAAACTGTTCATAAACAGTTAGACAGTAGATAATCCAAATAGAACTTTGTGTTCAAATTTTTTCAGTGAGACCAAGAAAACCTTGCTCTTATCCCTCAAGTTAATTAACCACTCCACAAAACAACTCAGCTTGCATTTGAATAAACTCGATTCTGCTCCCGGCTACGCAGAATTTCTTTAAAAATAAGTGTAGCTTATAGCACCTTGTACGTTAGGCAAAACAGCAATTCACGTTACTTTTTAGTCTTTAAAGTGACAAAAAACATCTGGTAACAGGCAATTTTAAGTAGTATAAAAAATTAATAAACGTATAAACTTATTTGAAACATTAGGGCGCGAATTAAAAATTATCTATAAAATGATTCGTATAAACTCTGACAAAGTCGATTTAAAATTTCGCAGACTGATTACACAAAAATCGTAGACACAGGAATTTTTGAATATTAATTTTGCCATTAATACTAATAGAAACAAGTTAATTGTTATTCGTTACTACATAATTCAAACCCAAAGTTTAAATTTTTTATTTTACAATTAATCAAAAAACCTAGATCAAGCCGTAAAGTCAGCATTACAATTAAAACCGCGATAAAGATAAAACTCCCGCAAAACAATTTAATGGTACTGTAAAAACTGGATTATCACAAATGCACGCGATTTCCCTCAATTGAAAACAATAAGGCTCCGATATTAAGTGCTTGAACTATCTTTCAACGGATAACTTAAAAAGCCCAGCGTTAAAAAAAGTTTTGATCATGGCCGCAACTTGTGCAAAGAGTTGATGTTTTTATCTAACAGCCCTTCGTCAGAGCAATTTTGGAAAAAGCTGAAGAACATTTGTCTAACTAATCGCCGACATGCATGTGAAAATTATTCACGTGTAATGTAACGGCCACCGACGCAATATGTCGCTTGAAACTTCACTTCATGTCATGTTTCTCGAGATAAAGAGGTATTGATTCGATGAAGATGGTTATAACTTGTTACGTGTTATTGCAAAATAAATACACTAAGCCAAAATAAACAAAATTCACCTTTGGTCGTTTCCACTCAACTGGTTCTGGCGGGGAAGAGCGACTGAAGTATAATGACTTTGTTTCGGGTGGAAATTTTTTGTCCACGAACAGTTGACCTTGCTTTTTGCATTCGGACTTCAAACTGTGGTATCGCTGATTTCGGAAGTAATAGAGTTTTTCCATTATAGGTTTGTAAAACGACAGAAATCACTACTACTATAAAGTCTTCTCTCTCTCATCCAGTAGTTTTTGTGATGCAAAACATCGAACGCAGCAACACCTATAAATGCAGCGTTATGATTGGCTCCCAAGATAATCCCATTTGTTCTCGAACAAAGATTCCATGCTCATCATAACCTGTATTGGTTTTGTTATTATAATCTGGAATTTTCCACAAAATGCTTTATTTTGCCCAACTTTTCAGCTCTGGATCTATTAAAGGCTTTGATCTAGAAATGGAAGACCAGTTTCCAGACTTTTAGGAGCAAATTCATTATTTAATAACTAACAGGTTTTTTAACCTTTTGAAAACGTTTTTGCTACTTTAATTCTAAAATTCAATCCTGCGGTTTTTACTTTTAGCTTCATTTTCATTTTTGTTTAATTTAAAAGTGATACATTTAAAAACACTTAATTTTTTCCCAAAAAAGAAACAATTGCTTGGCTACCAAGCTTCCACAACAAACATGGCCGCAGATCGAAGGTGAGAAAGGATATGCACAAGTTATCGTTATTTTACATTTTGGTTAGATTATAGGCTGAGTTTTACACCTCCATTAATGTCGGTAGTTTGTTTTTTTACATAAAAAAAGTCGTCAATAGAGCACTGACTTTCTAGTTCGTTCCAGATGCTGATTGATATCAATTTGTAAATTACGTTCTATTGGTGTTTGACGTAAGTTATATAATATATTTCTTAACAGTTGAAAACTTTTAAAAATAACTTGTAGTCGCTTTCTTCGTTTTAAAAAAAATATTGTATTGCACAGGGGCTCAAGAATATATTATGATATCAAATCATGCGATATTAATTTTGAGGATACGAATATTGGTCATGTCTGTCCCACCCAATAGTTCTTCTAAAGCAGTAATGTATTTAACAATTAAAAAGTCTTTCAGTGATTTTCTGTTTTTGATCCTTGAATTCAAATTTCCAGGTTATTCTGACAACTTGCAAATTTTGAATTGTAAGCAAATTATGAGATTAAAGCTGAGAATTTTCTGGATTAAAATAAAATATCAATAAAATATGTATAAAATTATATTGTAACAGGTTACATTTATTAAATAAATGTGTTTGTTTCATGCAGAACTCATAGTATTTGAATAGCTTGATATATTTAAATAGCTGACCACAAATTTTTCCTTGCTAAGATAAAGAAATGTTAATAAACTAATGCTTAAATTATGAACTTCCTAGAACTACTGTATGTTATAATTATGATATTTTTCTCTTACTAAATTTCTGAAACTATTGTTAGTTAACATTTTTATAATGAATGTAATTTTTTGCATATCAATATTGTTATTAATTTCAATTGGTAAAAACTGCTAGTTATTGTTATATTCAAAATATGATAATAAATAAATGTTTTTATCATGTTTACAACTTTTTTTATATTGTTATTAAAAGTAACAGTTTATTTTTTTCATAGATATCAAACTTTTGAACATGATAAATTTATCATTTGCTGGCTGTGGGTTTCTGGGTGTCTATCATCTTGGCGTGGCAACATGTTTAACGACCCATGCACCCAAATTCCTTAAGAACATCACAGCATTCGCTGGAGCTTCTGCAGGTTCATTAATTGCAGCAGTGTTAGCAACTGATACATCATTGGATAAGTGTGGCAAATACATTCTTGAAATGACTGATCAAGCTCGTAAACATCCACTTGGTCCGTTTAATCCCCAGTTTGACCTGGTTAAAACTCTAGAACGAGGTTTAGACCTCCATCTGCCAGACAATGCACATGAATTGGCATCTGGAAGGTTGTTCGTATCAGTGACTAAGGTTAAAGAGAGAAAGAATGTCATTATATCTCACTACAATTCAAGAGAAGAGCTTATAAAGGTATATAATATATATATATATATATATATATATATATATACAATAAATTTAGTTCCAGGCTTCAGAACAAATTCATTGCTTTATTGCTACAGACCTGTTTCGTATGGTCGAGAAACGTCCACACTCATCAGGCAATTTAAGCGAATGATACATGATACATGCTTAAATTACCTGATTAGTGTGGACGTTTCTCGACCATATGAGACAGGTCTGTAGCAATAAAGCAATGAATTTCTTCTGAAGCCTGGAACTAAATTTATTGTATTACCACTCCTGAAAAGCCGAGCACTATCGAAAATTTTTTCAACACAAGTATCAGATTTATTATATATATCCATTCACTATTTGTAACAAGGAAGTTTTTTTGGATAGTCAATGAATATGTATCATAAGACAATCATTTGATAAATAATAAATGAACTGCTTAAAGACTTAAGGAACTTCAAAAAATCTCTTATTGACTGTATCACACAGTCACTTCTGACACCACAGACAATTTTAGACAAGTTTAGGATGTACTCATGTCTGATTTTTTTAGCTACAAGAGACAAAATCACTTCAGTAAATTAAAATCTATAGTTGTAATAGTGTTTATAATGTATATTATATGTTGACACATCCATGTCAGCTCCTAATTCTGTTTTTGGTTTAAATCACAAATGTCAAACTTGATTTGTCGTATTTGTGTCTTGCATAATGTACTGTTTGTATCAAGAAGAAATCCGACACATTTCAGGGTAATGATCCCAGTGTTATGGTCTTTCTATTTCACTAACGGCATGCATTATTAATGTTTGCAACATATTTTAGCCATTTTAACGGACTACCTACCTAACACCCTCCACTAATTAAACAGTAGCCTCTAGCTTGGGAGATAGGGTCCACTCCTTTTTCTTTTATAAATTATTCTTTTGTAAAAAACATATTTAAATATTGCTAATTAAAGGTTTCTATTTTTTCCTGAAAGTATTTACTTTGTGATTTAAGACATATAAGACAATTATCATTTGAAACAATCAACTGACATTAGTATTGTAACAAATTTATCTGAAGGTGTTGCTTGCAAGCTGTTACATTCCATTTTATGCAGGACTTTCATTCCCAGAATACAAAGGGCAAGTAAGTGATCATGATAAAAGATTAATTCTTTTAGAAAATAAAATGAATAAAAAATACATTAATTTAAGCTTGTGTTTTACAGTAGTTATAAACCACAATAGCTGTTTCTTAGGTCATGAAACACGCACTTGTGGCATAGTGAAAAACTTATGATTTAATTCAATTATTGCCATTTGTGCGAAGATGGCATTTTGACTGTTAATCCTTCCACAGAGCAATACAGTGGCAGGTTCACGATTTAATCAACTCTAGGTAGAAATGTTGAATTAATGCTTTAAGTGGAGTTTAAAGGTTACTTTTCAAGTCTTAACCCTCCATCAGAGTAACACAGTGGATGGGAAATGAGTTGCTTATTTACAAATGTGGTGCAAGGATTAATGACATAGGGAACAACCTAGAAAAGCACACTCAGATTGTTTTCACAGTGGACTAGACTAATGTGATAATATTTACCTAAATATTAGCAAATGTTTGACTAGTTTGTGTAGTCAAAATGAAAACATTTCAATAACCTTTAACAGAATTATTATATCTTTTTTCTATTTATCTATTTTTCTGAAGCAGAAATGGGTTGATGGTGGCTTAACAAATAATCTTCCGGTGTTACCATTTGGGCGGACGATTCGTGTTTCTCCATTCAGTGGTAATGGTCAGGATATCTGTCCAACAGACTCCTCCAAAGGAATAACAAACATCACCTTTAACAACATGAATGTTTATGTAAACAGAGAAAACTTGCGAAGGGAGCTTCATATATTTATTCCCCCAGACAGAGAAGGAATTGAAAGTATCGTGGCGCTAGGTTATAATGATGCTTTCAAATTTCTTAAACAAGAAAACATGTTAGATTATGTTTTTATATGATTGGATAATTTTTGCAACTACCTACTTGATATTCCAAAAAATTAGCAATTTAATAGAGATGAATAAAAAATAGAGCTATTAAATTTGACTTGGGAGCAGGCAATATTTAGTGGCATAAGGTCTTTCTGTACCAATTTTGGATGAGCAAGTTAATGCATTGATTGGCTTTGCATATACATTAAGATTTTTTTTGTAATCAACTGTAGTTAAACTGCAGAATAAGAGCTTATTTCAATTTCAATTTATATTTAATTATTAGTACTATAGTACTCAAGTGCCTGTTTCAGATTTATAAATAACTATTGCTAGATATGATGTTTTTGTTTCAATTTTCCGTTAACATTGTATTTTTAGTTATTGAAATAATTTGCCTTTTCTGAAGCAGGGTTTACATGTTATTTCTTTAAACAGTGTAGTTTTAACAAATTTGCAATAGCAAAATATTTTATCGGAAATGTGAATTGAAATTATTTTTGGTTGAGCTGGTGACAGATTTATTCAATTTTCCTCCAGGATTTTTTTTGCATTGAATATACAAGATATTTTAACTGCAGTGTAATAATGTATATAAAAGATAAAAAATAATAGCTAGCACAAAAAAAATCAATGCTGTGCGTCGACTAGAAGGTGACACATGTAATTTAGATTAGCTAACTCTAGGTTGAAACGTTGTGTTTCACCAAAGTAGGGTAACTGGGGAGTCAGATTGGAGTAGCGGTATTCACTCGCGCCTCTCACCTCTATATACGACCTGGGTTCAACTCCCGGGCTCTGCACGTGAGCTGAGATTTGTTGATCTGGGAACTCCGGTTTTCCTCCCTCAGCAAAAATCAACTCCCTGCTTATTCTATCCCATTGTGGTGCTGTACTCTGAGGTCTTAGGTTGGCTGTGGAGCTACTGTACTGCCAATGTGTAACCCTAAATTGTTTGTGTATAATGAGTGCGCCTTTAAAATACTTGCGGTCCAACCTTGTTGAGCAGCATCCTTATAATTCAGTCCTTGACAGCAAGGAGGGCGATTAGCAAGGCTGATTTTACTTAGAAACTGACGTTCCGACCTTTAGCCCTTCATTAGAGCAACACCAGTTTTCTTCTCTACTAACGGAGATGATTAAACATTTCAACCTAGAAACAATGATAAATCACGTACACTATGGTATAGTTAGTTACTATGACTGTAAACTGGAAGCATTGTACACTGGATTAACAAATATTGATTTCCCAGGTGAAGACATGGATAAAATAGTCTAAAAACATAGGTTACTCTGGTTAAAAAATATTTAAAAAACACTACTTGTATAGATATACAGATGAGTTTTCTCTCTAAATTTAAAAAACACCTTTAGAATTTCCCAACGTTTCGGTTGAAACACCAGCCTTCTTCAGGGAAGCGAATAAAATGTTAAATAAAACACAGTTATATACAAGAGCGTATGTAAATTCAATTCTTCTTATCTATAAAATCTGTTCCCAAAGCCGAAAGACCCTGTGCATAAAGCTCAGATTCGTGCGCCCATCTATAAAATTCCGTGCGGAGGTTATGAAAAATGTTACATAGGTGAAACAAAAAGGCAGTTTACAACAAGGGAAGGTGAACACAAAAAAGCTGTTAAAAATGTGAAACTAAAAAATCTGCACTGGCGGAACATTACAAAGAAACAGGCCATCCAATCTCCTGGGACTCCGCTGAAACCATACGCACGTGCCCAAAATGGTATGAAAGGCGCGTTTTGGAGGCTTGGGAAATCAGTGTTTATGGGGAAAGGGAAATCATTCAACCGGGACGATGGCTTACGACTACCGGTTGAATATTTAAATTTAACTTTTATAGATAAGAACAATTGAATTTACATACGCTAAGATTGTATATAACTGTGTTTTAATTTAACATTTTATTCGCTTCCCCTGAAGAAGGTTGGTGTTTCAACCGAAACGTTGGGAAATTCTAAAGTAAAGGTGTTTTTTAAATTTAGAGAGAAGACTCGTCTGTATCTATACAAGTAGTGTTTTTTAAATATTTTTTAACCAGAGTAACCTATGTTAAATGCTATATTACGGTATATGAGCCATTATACCATAATCTACAAATATGGTAAGCGTATGCGTCATCTTAAAATTAAAAGGGAGCTAGAAAATTTTCGCCGAGGAAACAAGGGCGGCCGGCGAAAATCGCTTCGCACCGGATCCGGAGTTGAATGAAAAAGAGAACACAAGATATCTAGAGCTTTTCAGCCCTGAAATAAAACCTGTTTAAAGAATTCTGAACTAGAATAACCAAAAGCATTACAATAAATTAATACTATCTTCGTCTTTTTCTGTACCGCAATTCCTGTGTATCTGTTGTCTTCTGTATTCCTTCTTCTATGGTTCTTCTCTACTAGCTTTCGACAGTCCTGTCCTCTTCTCGTAGAAGAGGAAGTTTAAAAAATGGTTATTTTGCCATTAAAAATGGTCACAGGGACTGGGTCGAGTGACGTAATATGGGGCACACAGCAGTGAGGTTTAGCTTTATTTTTGCTTTGATTTTAAAAGTTAAACATATCATTTCTTTGTGTTTTGGAAGCTTTGCACATTGGGAGTGCCAGCAACACAATAGTCTCCTTTTTTCTGTTTCTCCTCCATACTATAAAGTTTGTTTGTGCACCCTAGATTACGTCACAGTCTATTGTGTTAGCGGTTTTTTGGCTGTGTGAGACAACTTACATTTTCCGGCTGAAACATCCGAACTTTAAACGCGTATGAAATTGCCAATATTTGTCCTACACACCTCAAATTTTGGAATTGTACGTTTGAAATGCTATATTTTCCAAATGTGCAAAATAAAGTTTTGCCTCAATAGTTTTTAAAGTGACTACTAAAGAAATATCATGTAAAGTATTCAACGCTTGCAACAGTAAGAAGATCGTGTCACTTTATTCACAGAAATGGTTTGATGGTGGCTTCACAGACAATTTACCCGTCCTGCCCTTTGGTGAGACGATCAGGGTTTCTCCTTTCAGCGGTAAAGTTGAAATCTGTCCCAAGGATCATTCACGAGGATTATTAGAGGCTAGGTGGCGCAGCATGCACGTGTATGTGAACGCAGCAAATATGAAGAGAGCAAGACACATACTGTACCCACCAGCACCGAAAATTCAGAGGCAAATCTCCTCAATGGGACATCAAGATGCTATTCAGTTCATAAGGACAAGAAAATTGAACTGATTTGGCTGATAGCTGAAAGCCAGAAGAGCCTTTGCAGCCTTACGTAGTGTTTGGACACACACATCAAGCGACCCACAAAACTGAGAATTTTCAAGAGCAATGTATTAGCACGGCCTTTCCTCCTATATCGTTCAGAATCATGGAAGGTATTTATTTTTATCAGTAGTAAGTTGGACGTTTTTCAACGTAGTTCCCTTTGTCGAGTCCTCAGGATTTTCTGTCCAAACACCCTTTTCCAACACTGAACTCCACCGAATCACAGGAACAACACCCCCCTCTCTGTAGAGATCAAACGAAGAAGATGGCGCTGGATAGGTCTAGTAAACCGCATGGAAGAGACAGCATCCCTAGAATTGCCTTTCCATGGATATCAGCTGGAAGAAGGAAAATGGGTAGACCGAAAGAGACATGGAGACTGTCAGTAGAGAAAGAGATGAAGACCGAAGGATGGGGGTGACGTTTTTCCACGGGCGTCGAGGGAGGAAGAGTCCACGATGTACTACAAAACGGTCAGCAGAAGCAACCTACAAACTAATTTGTTTGGGGGCAAGACAAAAATAGCAATTGTCATATTTCTCAACATGGAAAATTTTTTGGATGACATAGTTTTAAAAGAAATTTCTTTTGCTAAAGAAAACTTTATAGATTTTCGAACAGAGAGCGCTTTTTATACTGAAGATGATCGAGTTGATCGAAAACGTTTTAAACTTTTTTAACATTTTTTACCTTGTTTTTAATATTTTTTAATTGTATATATGGAGAATTGTCTTTTTAAGAGTGGTTATTGTTTCGGATATTATGAGGGATCAGTTGAGTGCCTACACAAGATAATAGAAAGGTTTTTGTCAATAAATTTTATTTAAGGATATGATATTCAAGTTATTTGATCGAAATACCTGTCAAAGAAGTGAGTTCTGATTTTATTACAATTCTTCCGGGCTAATTTTTCTTTACGTCAGACCTGTCAACCTCAAAATTTCAAAACAGGGAGATTCATTTTTTTGAACAACAAAAAAACCTTGAGATTTAAACGAAAACCGGGAGAAATGCTATTGTTTTTTCTTCATTAACATTTTCCTCTTCCGACGATGAAGTAGAATATTAACACCTTTTTGAAAATGAAGCAAAGCAAAAATAGCGTGGGAATTGGAAACGAGAAAGCACGTTATAATATTGAACTGACTGACCAAGATTGACATCGCAAATACTGTATGTTATGACTATCTACACCTTGGTAAATCGTCCAAAGAAAAAATCAAGAAGGGAAGAAGGTTAAAAGGATGGAGTTAGGGGCAGTTGCGAACATGGGCAAATGACAGGCAACAATAGCGATCTCTGGTGGCGGCCTTATGCGCACCCCAGCGCGAAGAGGGTTAAATATAAGTTTGGGAAGACATATCAAGACAGTCGACTAAGAGACTTATTTTCGTAGCGAAAAACGCTTGTTTCTTTTCCAAGCAAATAAATTTCCAATATGCATTTCTTACTTTTATCAATGCTATTTTGTGTAGTTGAGTGCTACCAAAACAATAGAACTCTCAGCGTTAAGGACTTCATATAAGTAGCTCATTAGGACCTCAATGATGCGTAGTTCATTCGTTCGCTAGGTCTACTTTTTTAGTGGAACTTTCTGCTGCCCGAAATTTTGACCGATTCCTTGTTATTCTGTTCTGGATTAAAGTGATAGTCCTTGTAAATAAAGCTAATCATTCTTAGAAAACAAGCAATTAAGTGTAACAGTTTATTTATTTACCACAGTTAGTTTCCTTTACTTTTAAATGTAAAACTAGAATTTAGGTACAGAAAACAAACGATAAGTTGTTAACGAGTTCCTACAGCTTAATTTGTTTGCACATTACAATAAAGAAAGTAGAATCAAAGTATTTTGCATCAAGGCTAATATGTAGTATAGTTATTTTTTATTTCTTTGATTTGCATTTACGATTGATAAACATTATGTATGTAAATTCATTTATTCCAAAGCAATATATTACCTATCCTAAATTCATGCATTGTCAGAAGTTGCAGGTTCGAGAATAAAAGTTTAGTTGAAGTTCTGTTATTAGCAAAAAGGGCAGCCCTTATTCTGTTATTGCTTTTTTGAAGGGGCCAAGCCAGTTTTTTGGAGGGTGGGGCCAAGAATTTAAATATAAAGATTACAAAGGATTTGTATTGTACAAAAATGTCTTTTCGCGTATCATTTTTTCATAATCAAAATTTTTTAGTGCGTGAGAAAGGGCACTCGGGGTTTTTCCGCGAGAGTAGAAATATCTTGGAGTTGAAATATCGAGAAATAACTGGGGTCCGTGAATTGAAAATGCCGTTTTGAATTGAATGTTACCACAGGCAGCCCAAGCTAAATTTTTTTTAGAAAAAATCGAAATATTTCTCTACAAATAGCAGAAAAAAGTTTCGAGATAGGGATTCCATTCCATAGGGATAACCATTCTCTGAAAGACAATTTTCTGAAATTTCTAATAGAAATCTGTTTCTGTGTCTGACATGATTTCATTTTTTCCAAAACCAAAACTCAGAGTCAACTTTGAAATGCAAGAAATCATTATTATAATTTGTGGTGTCTGGACCTCCTTTAGGTCCGTGGAAACTAGTGCTAACCTTTCAGAAAGTGATCCCAAAAAAGAATTCTGCCGTCGGCGGACGAAACGTCACATGATCAGTTGAGTGACCTGGCCTTCTACTAGCCAGCGCCTTTTGTGAATACTTTATTTGCTCCGTTTTACAGACTAGGAAGCTCCGAACTCAAAGGTAAGAAAATTATGTCTTCAAGTCTTAGAATACTTCTGTAAAGGTCTAAAACTGCGAAAGGATTTTTTATTTCCGATTTTTTTTCTCGTTTTACATCTTCAGCAAAGCTTTCGAAAGATACAGAGGAAAAAACTTGCTCTAACAGCACAAGTGTTTGTTGAGTTGCTTGCCCAGAGAAGCATGGCGAAAGTGTTGATGTTTACCGCAGTCCTTGCTTTGGCGTTTTTCGCCTATTTGCCTGTTGGTAAGCTACACGAGCATTAATTTACAGACAAAGATTAGTTGTCTTAGTAGTACCTGAGTGTGTCTGCTTTGTAGTATAGTTTCAATATACAGTATTTTTTACACATAATACTTATTAGATGGCGTTAAACGCATCGCGTGCTTTGCATTTGATAGCTGCATGAACAATAACCGCCAAAAAAAAATATTTAAATTGCAACTAAATATATTTTCCCAGGTTAATTTTACAAGTTCTTCTTTCAAACTACCTTTTGCTTAAGCATATGCATGTTATATCCCTCAAAGAAGTATTACAAATGTATTTTAGTTATTAAAACAAACAACAAAATAATCAACTTGATTAATTTTCTTTTGTTTTCTCTACTATCAGTACAGTGATTAAAACTAGGAGAACTTTAGCAAGTAATTAAATAGATTAGTGTTGATTATACATTTCTAGTAGTTTGGCATGATTTTTTAAAACAAAATATTAGGTTTTTAAAACTGTATATGGGTGAGTTAAATTCAGCATTAAGAATCCGACCGTAAACATAAAGCCAGTATTTCAAATTTGAATTGAAAAATTGATGAATTTTTCCATGCCTTAGATTATATTCTATTTGGTAAATCCCTATCACAGAACACAGACTGTCCAATTTTCAGATTTGAAAAAATCAGGAGACATTATAGGTTCTGACTCTATTTCCTGCTTTTGTAATGTAAATTTTTTCAGCATTCAACAAAAATAACACCATGTTTCAAAACCTGGATTTTAATCTTGATTGCATAGTGAGCAGGATTTAGGATTTTCAATCATATTGAGTGGATCACAACAAAATTAAGGTGTTTGGACAATTCAAGAACATTTAAGTTTTTATTCAATATTTTTTTAATCAAGCAATTCCGAGTGGAATTTCCACAAAAATCACAAATCTATTGGCCGATTTTCTAATTAATTGCAAAAGCATTTATGTTCGAGTTTAATTCTTTAAGATCTGGTTCTGTCAAAAGACAAGTGATTTTTATCAAAATTTATTTTGGACTCATCCGATTACCTTTTAATAATAAAGCAGAAAAAAACATGGATTTGGATGAAGCTGGTAAAACATCAAACTATAAATAAAAATTTTTCATTAGGTTCACATCCATTTGTGAATATATATACTCTAGTCTAAGAAAAAAATTTAAAGGCGAATGCACTGTACCATAAACCATAGTTGAGATATTTTGACATCTGTCATTGGCATGACTACATCAGCCACCTTAAGCAAACTAAGAACAGCATTAATCAAACATTTTAATCTAAAAATTTTTAAAATCTTGTGTCTTACCTACTAACCAAAACATTTCAATAGTGTTTTAAAAAACTATACGGCAAAATTTAAGGGGACCCTGTTAGGTTCAGGGAGGATTCTCTTCCTCATCTGGTTGGGCTACTAACTTAAATTATCTTGTTAAAGTTTAGGTAGTTAAAAATGGTGATTAACTATTATAAAATAGCATTGTTTGTTGTTATTGTTTTTATACACAGAGGCCTCATTCATTTGCTTTAGCTGCACCAATTCAAGTCAAGTTTGCTCAACAGACGAAGCTTTGAACTCAGAAAACCCTGAGTCCACTGTAAATTGTACTGGAAATCCAAATTTACATGCCTGCTATGTTCGGATTACATTCAATAGTGAACAAAAAGAGCAAGCATTTGTGCGAGACTGTGCCTCAGAGACAATTTGCCAAAAAGATGACTTTAAATTAAAGTGCACCACAGGATCTGATGTCACCTCCTGCGTGCGTTGTTGTACAGGCAACTACTGTAACAAATTCAAAGCAGAAGATATGAAACCTTCAGGTGGTGGTGTTGTTGTTAAATCTACCTACTTGCTAAGCATAATGATAACTATTCTTGTCATGATTCTGTAAGCAATTGATTGGTGTTTAGTTAGCTTGCCATACAATTGAAAATTGTTAGACAGTTTTTAGTGTTGAGACTTAATTACTTAACTTTAGTTTGTAACAATTACATAATTGTATCCAAATGCTGGTATTTTAACAACCCTTATTGCAGTAGAGAAAATTTTGCGCATTTACTACACAAAAGATACTTAATTTTTTAAAACACATAATTTTATGTGTTTCTGACCTCAGTCTTCAAGAAACATAATTTTATGTGATTCTGACCTCAGTCTTCAAGACACATAATTTTATGTGATTCTGACCTCAGTCTTCAAGACACATAATTTTTGTGATTCAAGACACATAATTTTATGTATTCATGACACACAATTTTATGTGATTCAAGACACATAATTTTATGTAATTCAAGAAACATAATTTTATGTGATTCTGACCTCAGTCTTCAAGATACATAATTTTATGTGATTCAAGACATAATTTTATGTGATTCTGACCTCAGTCTTCAAGACACATAATTTTATGTGATTCAAGATACATAATTTTATGTGATTCAAGACACATAATTTTATGTGATTCAAGACACATAATTTTATGTATTCATGACACACAATGTTATGTGATTCAAGACGCATAATTTTATGTGATTCAAGAAACATAATTATTTAGTACTAATTAAAAGCAAATCATAAATCATTTAATGGTTTAAAAACAGTGTTATCAGTTATTCAGTCTTATGTATTTTGAAAATAGAACAAGCATATGCAAAACTTTGCAAGCTGTTAGACAAACAAACAAAAGTTGTAAACCAGAGGTTTTTTTTGTCTGGATGGCTGACTAAATCCATTTAGGTATGATCATGTGCTGATACTTATTCACTGATCTGGCCAAACCAAGTTGATTTGTTGGGGCACGGATCCAACCGACCCTCATTTTCCCAAATGGAAAAAAAAACAAAAAAGCAAGTGTGATTGTTCAATTTCAGTTTTTGGTTGTTCTGCTTTTCAATCTCTGTCTCACAAAAAAATCAGTTATTTTTTTTAATTCCTTACTCATTAAAATTAAACAAGTATTCTTATCTTTCAGCAACAGATTACCTACGTTGAAATTTCAGTGTTTTGACACGTGGTGTGACACGGATCTGATTTATGTAAATTACATATATGTATATATAGCTCGTAGGGTCTTAATAAAGAAAATAGTTTAACGCTACTTGCCTGCAGACCATTTCCCCTTGTGTACAAAATATATATATATATATAAAGATATATATTTTATTTTCTTTTTTTTTCCATGCCCCAACAAATTAACTTGGTTTGGCCTAATGATACAAAGTGTTTTATTTAAGGGTAAAACAAATTGGTCTAGCCAAGAATCAAATTTTTGATCTCAGAGAACACATGAATTTTAGATATGTTAGAGTTGATTTAATATTTCCATCATTGCATGAAATAATGTAAGAATTTGAAACTTTGAGTTTGAGCCCTTAGATTTAAATTTAGTTTTTTCTTTCAACATTTCACCAAAAAAGTTATATAAAAATTATTTACTTTTGAGAGATAGAAAAGGCTTTAAATATATGTGTAGTTTAACTATAGCCTGTTGTTTACAAAACTCCAAGAGTGAGCAAATTTATAGCATATTAGTAAAAACAGAAGTAAGCATGTGATCAGTTTGATCAACTCTAGGTTGAAATGTTAAAAGTATCTTCTAAGTAGAATAGGAAGTTTATGTTTCAAATACGCCTCACATTGTAGCAACACAGGGAGCTTTAAAGTGTCGGCTTCTAACTCTAGTTTTAGTGATGATTAAACAATTCAACCTAGATTTCATTTTATTGCTGGTTTTACCTAGTTGCTGACACACTTCAAGAACCAGGTGATCAGTTTGACAAATCCCAATGTGTATTTATTAAGTATCAACTGATTAAAACTAAGTGTATATTGAATAGATGTGCTGTCTAACAGTTCCATCTGTTTTGTAGTGCCTTGTTGAAAGTTAGATAAGAAAGGTAACTAAATAGTTTACACATGGGGGTACTTTCTTCCAACCGTGACCATGATGTTGACAATTATGATGATGACCAAGATGATTATGATGGTGTTGATGATGATGGTGCTAACCATTTGTATGTTGGTGATAATTACAATGATCATTATGATGGTGATAGTTATGATGGTGCTAACCATGAGCATGATGGTGATAGTTACGATGGTGATTATGATGATAGTGAAGATTACCATTTGTATGTTGGTTTCAGTCTTTTCAGTTTTTATTATTCTTTTACACCACATATTAGAATGGTGATAATTACAATGGTGATTATTATGATGGTGACGATGATGGTGTTAACCGTGAGCATGACTGTTATGATAGTGATGGTGAAAATGAAGAGGATGGTAGTGATAGTTGTGGTGATGACGAGAATGATGCTGAGGACGAAGATGTTGAGCCTTTCTGAAAGGCATTGCAACACTTAATTTTCAACAAGGTATCAAATCACGATGAAAGTGAATTATATTCATATTATACATTTATAAAGTACTAAAATAGATGATTTAGATTTTGCTACACGTGTTATACAGATTTCATACATTTTGCCAAGCTTAAGCTTGAAAACTTAAAGTGAATAAAGTAGTGTTGTTTTCGTTGTTTGTTGAGACGTTATTAAAAGATCTTCGCAGTTATGTACAATGTTTATGTTATTGAGAGAAGGAAAAAAAAGGTTATAACGGGATTCGATAAAAAAAACCGTGAGCTCTGCTTTACCGTTGAAGCACTCTTATCGAACGAGGTCAGCAGAGCTTAGAAAGGACAAAGTTGGGAACCTGTTAAAGTAGTATAACGATTTGCAAATGAAAGTTACAAGACTGGAGCTGACCAACACAGGTCCGACATCTTGGATGCAGCAGGATCGAAGTGTGACTTCGAAGTTGGTTTCGAAGAATCTAAGAATCTAATCTTGATCACGCGGTGGTAAATAGCATATAATACTTAAGTTTCGAGCGATGCTCCGAGGAAAGGCTAACACTCAAAAGTCAGCTTCTCACACATAAAGGTCCGGATACATGGTGCAACATTGCGCGCAATATTACGTGCAACATTCGTCACTCGACGTGGGTACACTGTCGCAACATTTAGTGCAACATTGCGCGCAATCTTTGTTCCATAGACATCGGTTTTCTTTAAAATTGTAATATATAAATATTCGTTCAGTTAATTGTACCTTTGTAAAACCAAATATAAATAAGCACAAAAACGAAACGACTTTTGCTGATTTTTCGAGCGCTACGGCAACTCCCTGTCCCTCCCTGCTGCCACGCGAGTAATATAAAAGCTGATGAAAGAAGTGAATTAAAATATCCAGAAAAAAACGTTTGGATACCGAACCACAGGTAAAGGTTAGGAAAAAAGATTAATTACCTCTATAGTAGTCAATTAAAGAACTTTCTTCTTCGGCAGACCAAACCATCTTTTACGTGAAATTACCGCGGGCGAAAGTTAGGTCAGCGGTTACATTTGAATGTGAGATTTGATTGGCTGAACGCTGAAATTTGGGTCACGCAATTGCACGAAATGCTGCAGATGGTGGATACACGAAGAAATTTGTTGCGCGCAATGTTGCAGAAGTAGGACGAGATTCTACTGCTGCAATATTGCACCCAACAAATTTTGGGGTGGTTACACGATGCAGTTCAGCCATTGCGCGCAGTGTTGCACCGTGTATCCGGGCCTTAACACTACCACTAAAATTTGATTTGTTAAATCACTAACTTGGTCGTAATATTCAGAAAGAACAAGATGAAAAATGCCTCCATGCCGAAATTTAGCATTTTCCGACCAATCAGTGATGAGATATTGCCATGGTTATGCTCTGATGACCCCGAACAAATCCTTTTTAAATTGGCTTGATTCCTAACGTTAAGAACCAAGCCATTTTTAGAAGGATTTGTATGGAGTCAGAGTATAACCATGGTAATATCTTGCCGACAATTTGCACCAACATGCTGATTTTTGGCAAGGATACATTTTTAGTCTGGATCTTTCGGATGATCTCAACAAATCCCATA
>JAOEHV020002605.1:3263-19283 GCA_025447995.2 Isaurus tuberculatus | reverse complement strand
GAATTATACTATTTTGTTTGAGTTATGTAAGGAGAGGTTAGACGTTGATAAATTGCCTGGGGATGAAAGGGTTAAAAATAGACCTCTTGTAACAAAGCTATTCAAAATGCAGGATTTACTACAGTTAGGATTTTACTCAAGGAAATCAAGAAACCAGACTTACTCTCTAACTCAAAGGAGCATATTATTAGCCCTGTAAAGGTTTAGTATACAATTAGCTAATGAATGGTTTGGCCTAATCATGTGGTTTATTTTGTATTGCAGTGAAGAACACAGCGCTAAAGTTCATACTTTTATGCTTGACATAATGGAATCAGTTCTGACTGAGGGCAAATTTGTTCCGCAAGAACTTTTGGAAACTATATTGCTTCAGTTTAAACCATCAAAGGTGTGAAGTGTTTCAAACTTTTGATTCTTTTTAAAAGAAAAAAAAAGAAATAAAAAAAAATTGTTGATAGGTAGTTGAAAGTTATGGTTTTTGTTGATTCATCAATGATAATAATTATAATTACCTTATTTTATGTTTTTTGGCTGTGTGGGGACACAAACAGAGTAAATATAAACAATTGATAGACAAGTATTATATAGTTGCACCTGTGGTTCTCCCCAAAAAATGGAAAAGTTATATATTATGGTACTTTTGTTTTGCGCCATTGAAAACTGACAAAGGCAGAGATCTGCCAAAACATGTTTGTTAACACAAAAGTGTTGTATTCTTTAAAATTTGATTTAGCACTGTTACTTTCCAGACCATTTCCAGATAATATTGAAAACTATTTTATTTAATAGGTGTAAGTGTTTGTAACAGATGTTAATTTTTTTGTTAGGCACGAAATCCCGCTGCGGCACAACTTGCAACAGAGTTAATTAAGAAGACATCAGCAAGCATCCAGCCGGCAGTGCAGTTGGTAAAAGAAATTTAGTTGTTCTTTTTGAGTCTAAAAGATGTAATAAAGGAAATAATTTAGTTGCTGGATAACTTTAATTTAGATTCAGTTTGTCGTTTGACCACCTTTATACAGATTGTAACTTATTCATAATTTTCCAAGTCAAAACTGCTGGTATTATGGCAGTATGGTTGGTAAGATCTTAGCCCTTCACACACAAGATATTTTGCTCAGTTTTCTTACTTACTTCTTCATAATTTACATATATCATTTAAAGCTGTTTCTGGTATCTACACTCTGATTGGGCAGCTAAAAAGCAAGCACCATAACAAACATTGAAACTGATTATTTTTTTTTGGTTCAACATAATTTTGTTTCAATCAACATTCAAAATGCGTAAAATTTTAGAATATATTGAGTTTAAACACCAAATTTTTGGCATTCTGAAAATTTTTATTGTAATTGGGCTGAAGCTCTGAAAATTACAGGGTATCAAACAACAGTATGCTGGGAAAATGAAAGTGTACTGTATCCTTTCACTTTATCCCGGCTATAACACTTTATGTTGAACTTTTTTTCTGCTAATTATTTAACATGTCTGTGACTTTTGTATTTCTCATCGATAAAGTCAAGTTTGTCTCTTAAGTTGATAAAATGAGAACCTGAGTTTCTTCTGAGAGCTAATTTCTTTAATGCAAAAAGCACTAGTATGTAATGCAACACAATTGAAAAGTGGCCATTCTACTAACTGTACTTTCTTATCAGTTTTTCAACGGTGCCTTGACATCTGACTGTGAAGTTTCAAAGGATATCTGTGACCTCATTTTAGAGCTGAACAGGATCTCTTCTACAGTCCTTCTTGCAGTATTGCCACAGTTAGAGTATAAGTTGAAGGTATTGTCAGTAATACAGGCCTGCCAATAAAAGGTGTGCGATCTATTCACATGTCTAATGAAAGCCAGATGTGCGATCTATCGCATGCCTAAAATATATAATTTATCGCTCTTGGTATTTCTAAGCAGTGAATTCTTACTTTTTGAAAACAGGTTATCGTGCTTCTTTTCTTTTAGAATTTGTGGAAAAACATGTAGCCGCAGGTCCCTCTGGTTTTTTTCTTTTGATTCAAGAATTATTTTTTAGCTGTCCCTCAAAAGTTGAGGTCATTGTAAAAAATGCGCTCTATAATGTTAAGAAAATTCCATTTAAATGTATCAAAAAAAAATATTTTTTTTGCTGAAAGATAGTCTAGACAGTTTGTCTCCTTTGTGGTAAAAAAGCAGATGAAATCTACAAGCACCTGCATTGTTGCGTTTCTAGTCACTTAAGTCACCACATGCCTCGGTCAGCCAAGGCGAGCGAATGATCGCAAGCCTACTGATTTTTTCACTGACAGGCCTAGTAATAGTTATCTTGGGGTATTGTTTTTGTATAACCACTATCCAATTTACAGATCTCTAATATTCATGATGAAAATGTTCTTATTTTATAGAGTAATTGTGTTGTACTGTAAAGTGATGGTAGGGAGAAAATAATGAGGGGGGGGGAGGTAAAGAAGAGGGGACTTTTGAATGAAACTTTATTGAATTAAGGGAATGAGGGTTTTGGGGAAGACAAGCATGAAAACTTAAATTGAATTATTTTTTTAAATTTTTATTAATTTTATAGAGTGATGATGTAAATGAAAGGCTCCAGGTAACCAAACTACTTGCAACAATGTTTGCTGATGAACACTCAGATCTTGCTGAACAAAATAAAAATCTTTGGAGATGCTATCTTGGAAGGTAAAAAGCTTAACAAACAATTAGCATGTGTTCTTCCTCCAAATGTTTAATACTAATGGAGGCTACAAACTTATAAATACATTATGTGGCCAACTTGCACAGTTCACTACTTCCTATTAATCTGTATTTTCCATTTTTAATTAATGGGTAATTATTCTTTTTAATACTAAAACTAAAAACATTCAAAGCAAAATGTAAAAGTACCAATTTTGCTTCAATAAGTAGTCATTTTTAACATTAGCACATCTAACACAAAATTTTTTGATTTTTCATTGTTAGTGAAATAAATTATATGCTTTATTAAATTATTAGGTTTGTAGACATTGCTTTGGAGGTGAGACTAGAATGTGTTAAACAAGCCAAAGATTTTCTCTGTGGCAACAAAGACTTATCAGAGCAAATTCAAGGTCAGTTTTTGAGCCTTTGCTACACACTGATGATATTTGCTATAAAAATGTTTAAATTATAACATCTTCAGAAACAATTTTGGTAATGGCTAAGGTAGTTTGTTGTCATTTTGTTATTCTAGATAAACTACATGAACGACAGAGAGATCCAGATGAGAAAGTTCGACAGGCAGTTGTATCTGTGGTTTGTACTGCTGCTCAGAAGAATCTTTTTGGTATCTCTGATCAGGTTTGTTGTAATAATAATATATTAATAATATTTTTAGTCAATCTTTTTTTTTTTGAAGGGTTACCAGCTTTCGGCCCAGGCTACTTTCTGTTTTGTACAATTTTCTGCTTCTTCTTTCAATCCAATCTTGAGACTTCCTTTTTTATCTCCTCTCTGTGTCTCATTGGTATTTTTCCCTTCATCAACTTTCTTCAACACTTACATTGATTGCTTTCTTGAAACCTTCATCATCATCTCAAAACATGGCAATAGCAGCCCAGTCCAAATATTTTTTAGTAGTAGGCAAGCTGGCTGTAGTGATAGGCAGGAGAACTTGAAGCTTGGGAGGGGCTAAGCTAGCAGTATATGTTTTTAACAAAATGTGAACACAATAATTTAAGGACTACATCACAATAAAAAATGATAATAGTTTATTATATAGTTTGTACTTTACACTTTTTTGAACAACTACTCAAAAAAATATGATAGTAGACAAAACAACCTTGTCATGAATTCAAGTTTAACAAGTGTAAAGTAAGCCTGGCAGATATTTCCTTGTAGGCAGCTGAATCGCCAGCTGCTGGCATATTTTGACTGGGCTGCTATATAGGATCTCATTCAACTTTCTTTCACAATTACATCAAGTCCTTCCTTTTGCATTAGCTTCACTTTTACTTCACCTTCACTTTAGTTTTAAAAAAATCCTTCTAAATCAAAATGAGGAATTTTATTAATTGTGTGAAGAGTTTAAAGGAGGTTAGGCTGACATACTAGTTAAATCCTAGAGGTTTGACTGATTTTACCTAGCTTTAATAGTTTTTGATATACAAATGAATGTTTTCACCAGGCCTGTCAATAAAAGGCATGCGATCGCACGCGCACGTGTGCGATAATGCATGTCTGAGGTCCCCCTTCTTATTGTCTTCTATAGTATATTTTGAAGACTTTGTTGCCAGTGGGTGTATTAGTTGTAGCTTTATGCCATTATAAGAGGTTTGCTTTCAACTGCATATTACATCGTGCTTTTTCAGCTGATGAATGATATTCAGGAAAGAATGAGAGATAAAAAGGTAAAGGAAGATGTTTTTCCATAAGATGAAACTTTCTGTAGTTTATAAGGTGTGATATGGTGTAATAATAAAGTTAATATTAAATAATAGTCAACTTATACAAAAACAAAAATTTTCTAGTTGCAAACTTAGAGGCATTCACTTACTTGAATTTCATTTGATTTTGAGTTGTAGACATGTTTAATTTATTTGTTATTTTTTTTGTTATTAATATAACCTGCAGGTTTTGATTCATGTTGACTTCATATATTGCATAGTTACTGTACAAAAGAGCAACTTGGAATAGCTTTTGAAAACATTGATGGGTGTCTGCAAATGGGTAAAACATGTGATTTAATCAACACCAGATTGAAATGGTTAGTCATTACCATTAGATACTGTAAGTTTAGGAAGCTGTTATTTCAAGTGTTATCCGTTTGTCAGAGCTTAGAGTCAATGCTTGAAATATCAGCTTTCTACCTTACAAAAAATTATGTCTAACCATTTTAACCTAGTGTTGATTAAATCATGTGTTCTCTTAAATTTGGTTGCCACTTCCTTATACCAACTGAGTTGTGTGACCAGTGTTCGCAGACTCATTTAGGCCGGTTGAGGTAAGTAACAATTATTACCAAATTATTGAAACCTCTCTGATTGTTGTTTCAATCATAGTGGCTTGTTAGGAAAGAGGCCATGATTGGATTGGGAAACATATACAAAAGAGTCACAACAGGGTAGGTAAAATATGTTGTATCTTTTTGGTTTCTTCTCTTTAGATTAATAGGCAGTTTTATTGAGTTGATAATTGTGCCCTGCAAAATGGAATCTAGCTCTATAATTATTTAAAAAAAAAACAAAAAAAAATCTTGTATATTCCAGGTCAAATGCAAACGCGATTGCAGCCAAGCGGTTATCTTGGTTTCCAAGCAGGACACTGCACTGTTATTATCAGAACACAATAGAAGACAGGTATGGAATATGTATTAGCAATATTTAAAAGTTGTGCATTGTGTTTCATTGTCTTTTTTACAATCAAAAACTTTTAAAATATGCTTAAATACTGTATGTATTGAAATTGTGCCTACTTAAAGTGATAATCAGTGTATTAAGGATTTTTAAATATGTTTCTAGTGTGCTAAGGGAAGTATTAATTTTTTTTGTGGAAGCTAAGCTACTGTAAGTATAATTTATTAAGTAAAACCAGCCAAGTTTGGCTAATATCTGAGGCACAAGCAGTGATCATGTAATTATAGTGACTCCTTGCAGTGTAAACCTGGAAAAGTGTTACCTTTGGATATTATCACAGACTGCCTTCAATCTTCTCTTTGTTTCCTTTAGCTTTACATTAATTTTAGGCAGTCAGTCCTCATCTTTTTCTATTTTGATATTGATAAAAAAAATTATTATTTAATGGAATTAATTAAGGCTTGTTTTGTCTCAAATTTATGTCAAGAATATTCACTGTCTGTTGATGCTGAAAGACTTTTTTTGCTTCCTTAGACTGTGCGTAGAAAGACTTGTCAATGGATGTCTTGTTCCTGTGTCTTTGAACACTGATGAGAGAATGAAGCGATTGTTGGTTATGTATTCTAGGCTGGATAGCCATGCTCTAAAGTAAGTTTTTTTTATGTAAAAGAACTTTGTTTTTAACGAACAATAGTTAGTTAATAGGTGTAAGTGTGCTGGCTCATTTAAACTGATGCTTATCTTCTGAAAAGGTGTATTAAATTGATGAAATTTGCTAACTTCTATTGACAAAACACTATTTTTCCATTGCAAATTATCCAGGAGAGAAGTTAGATAATGTTACACAAAAACCATCTAGTACACATAGATCTATATTATTTTGAGCCTTTGGTTTAGCCTAGTTGGTATGAAAACTATTGGTATGTGTAGTAAATCATAACTTACTCTAAAAAAGCCTGAAGTTTAGTGAAATTTACAGAAAGTTTCAAGAAATCTTCAAAATGAAACTTTAAAATAAAATTTAGCAAAGAAAAATCTATGGTAGGTTGGTTAGCTTGAATGACACATTTTTTTTATATACCTTGTTTTCTGACAAATCTCAGCTGTTTTACAACCTGTATTTAAACTCAGATTAGAACTGTGTGAGAAGTGGCCACCAACCACTTACAAGCACTGAGACTTTAAATGAAATGTTGTAGTATTACATATTATTCTACTAAAATTGCCATCTTTGATTTTTATGACAGTGCTTTCCATGGTGTCTTGAAGTGTCAGTTGACGTGAGTACATTGCAAGCTTTCTTTAATTTTTTATGTTTATTATCTCACCTTAGTTTCTTATGATAACTGGCTGAAGACTTGATTTTGTTTTCTAGAGTGAGAACAGACCTCAAAGCCCTAGTAAATTTTCATCACCAGGAAGAAAATCAGGAACAGGTAATAATGCAACTCTCTTTTGTAATTACTGCTCACCAAAACTTAAAGTTTCTTCCTAATTTTAATGTACTGTATTGAGATGATGATGGTTATCTCTCGATTAGGATTGTTTTATTATATACCTGTGTTTTGCCTCTCACCAGTTTGGATTTTTAACTAGTCCGATGGGGAGTTGTTATTTAGTTAAAGTTTTTTTTTTTTCAGGATGATGAAAGCCAAAAAAAGCTTATCTCACTAATCGTTCCACTTGCAAGTATGTTGACTTTAAATTCATTTAACTGAAGGAATTTCTTTAAAAGAAACTTTAAAGGTTTTTCTTTGTTTTGGTTTGTAATTAAGAATAAATTTGGATCATGAACAAAGATCTATAAATCTCTAGTCAATACACCTTTAGTTAAATTGAATTGATTTTTAGCTTTAACAAGGTTGAAGTCTGTGAACTTTTTACTCCTTGATTGATGATTTGAAAAATCTAGAAATGAGAAGAAACTTTTTTGATTGAATAGGGGTAATTTTAGGATAATGTTATTTTAGTCTTAGAGAAATCCCTCAAAAATTCAAATTTGGAAATTATGCTTTTTCATTTTATACATCATCGTGTTAAATTATGAAGTTAAATAAATCTGTTGAGTTTATTCAAACTAAACTTAATACACTTTTCCATCATTGTTCACTAGAGGCATTACCAGATCCCTTCAAGGCGCAAGAGCACCTGAAGAAACTCCACTTGATGATGGCAGTACCCAGGCTAAGAGAACATTTCCTCACCATTGTCAGCTCTGATGTTAAGTGCCCCAAAGCCTTCACAGCTTGTGTAAGGGAAAGTCCTGTGTCATGTTTAGACTGGAAAAGTTATGCAAATTTTAGAAAAGTGCTTTAAAGTCAGTGACTAAATTAAGATTAATTGGAAGTTTGTAATTCATATTTGCGGTAAGGATTGCTTCTTCAGCAATGTGTTTTGCTTGGTTAAGTCACCTGATTTATTAAATATTAAGTTGAAAAAGTTAATAATTGCCAGTGGAGCTGGAAGCTAATGATGATTCTGAGCTCTGACCAAGTGCTAATGCTCAAAACGTCAGCTTTCTACCCTTCTCATGGCAAAATTAACCATTTCAAATCATTTATTTAACCTACAGTACTTGCCAACACACCTCAATAACTTTTTTATTGATCAAGTTCTTTGTCAGTCGCTTAGAAGTCCTTGAAAACTAAAGTACATAAAAAACTTATTTAACATGTACCGATTTTTCTCCAAAAAGTTGTCTCCCTTCATTTAAAGGGAACATAATTTTTGGTTTATATTTTTTCAGAGTGAAATTATGACAGAAGTTGGCAATAAGAACCCAATAGCTGAGACAGTTCGAGCACTGGTTGATCGAGCAGCTCCTTTGATGGTGGATTCAGATGCTGTTAAAGAGCTTCTGGGATTAATAAAAGATTCCTTGGAAGTTGAAGTAAATGACGATCTTGATTCTGAGTTAGAAGACGAGTTGATCTCAAGACAACAGGGAAAGAAAGGAATTGGTCTACTTGTGGTAAGTAAGAAGCTTGGCAATCATGTTCTTTCTTCTCAATTTAGCTGCTGGTTATATTGAACAGAAAATGAATTGTATGGTTCTTTGTAGAGTAGACAACTCAATCATATACAACAAAATTAAGGTAGTTTGTAAGACCTCTGCATTTCACCCCAGTGGGCCCCGTGTTTAACCTTGGTTCTGCAGAGAGTTAATTATTTTATATATAACATTTAATTTAGCCAAAGGTAGTTCAAATTTTTATTCTTTTATGGTCATTAAGTTGAGTACCAGCATCTACTGTGAACCATCAGGTCAAAAGTTAGTACCTTGTCTTGGGGGATTCAAAGTCTCTCAGCTGTTAACTCTACTGAAATCGGAGTTAAGTGCCAGCTCTGAAAAGGCACACAAAATGATTTTATCTTTACCGCCAATTGTTTTAAAATTATTTGTCCTTTTTTAGATCTTTCCTAGTGTTATGTCTTTGAGTTTTACTTTGCTGAAATTTCATCTATATATAATTTTATGATACTTTCAGATCTTTATAGTGGAAACATTTAGTTCCTCATAGAAAATAGAGGCTTTTATGAATTCAGTGAGTGTTATTAATTTTGATATATTTTATACTAACCAAGCTCAACTCTTACAGTTACTGGCCAGTGTGTTTCCATCGCACTTCCAGACCAGTGACAGTTACAAACAGTTACTAGTTTTTCTAAAGGATAAAGACTCTGAAATAGGTAGGTGGATCCAAATTAAAAAAAAAAATTTTGTTGTATCATGTATAAAAGTCAGTAATTTAATGTTAGTGTCTTTGTCCATTAACATCGCCCTATTAGATAATGATTTGAATAAAATTATTTACCTTTGTCGAATTTACCACTCTTAGGTGGACGGAGAGCTTTGAAAGGGCAAGAAGACCCATGCGAGAAGTTCTCCGAGGGCCTACGGTTTAACACCCTTATCCGAGAATACGTGAAAGTCTAACCATTTGCAGATGTTTGAGCAAAGGCAGCACCTTCTCCTTAATTATTTTAAGACCCTAAGTGTTGGTCCGGCCGGGAATCGAACCCGAGCCTCCCGCTCGATAGACTGGATCCTTACCAACTAGGAAACCAGGCGGCGGTTACCTTTGAAAAATCTAGATCAAGCTAATGTTTTTCTGGTTCGTTAATGTCAGAGGTTTTGATATTTTGTAGGTTAGCTAAGTAACAATAAACTCTTAACTCTACATAACTTTTTTCGCTTCTTCTTGTCTAATTTCCAGTTGATGCGGCATTAAAGATTTTATCACATGTTGGAGGAGAGCCAGACTCATCTCTATTATCGTAAGTAAACACTATATCCTGTGAAAACGTTCTTTGTTCTAAAAATCTACGAACAATCACGAGATAAATAGATGAAAGCTTTAACTCCAGTTTCACATAAAACCTAATTTTGAAAACATCAAATGCATCAAATGAACTTGTGATTTTATCAACTCTGTAGGTTGAATTGTTTAATTACCGCTGTATGTTGAGAAGAAAAATGACGTTTCGAGGGTTAGACTTTCGTCAGAGTAATTCTGAATGGTTAAAGCTTGAAAAGTCAAATCACGTCTTTTATTTACTCATCGACAAACTTCATTACGGTAGTTTTTTTAAAAAATTATTCAGTGAGCGCCAAATTAAATTGTTGGTTTTTACTATAATTATCAATTGTTCTTTATTTCAAAAACTGGAACTTCGTTTTTTCTCCAACACCTTGCGCAAAACATATTACGACTTATATTCTACTGTAGAAAAGGTTTTGCAAATTCGCACACTGAATTTTGGCTTGTAGAATCCTATTAACTGCAGAATACACATACTACATTTCAGTTTTTTTCTAAATTTCCTTCAAATTTTTTATAGTTTATCTCAATTTTGAGCAAGTCCTCTAACCGCAACTAACATGGTTCTTTCAGGTGTTTTCAGACTGTTCTTTCAGCGTTTGTTACAAGAGGAACACCATCACAAGCAAAATATGCTGTGAGATCTCTTAAAAGGATGTTCAAAGACAAAACGTCATTGTTTGAGAGAATCTTCACCGTAAGTACTACCATAGCTTCAACAGAGATGTTTTACTGTCTGCTTAACATATGACAATTGTGCAGTGCTTGCAAAATGTTTTCAAGCAGGCGGCTGCTTAAAAAACGTAGCGAGGTAGCTAGAATCTTAAAAAGAAAACAAATAAATATAAAAAATGAAAAATAAGCCCTGAATCCGGCAAAAATTCTTTAAAATTCAAGTGAGAACAGGTCATGTTTAGTTCTGTGTGGAACATGAAGTTTTTGCTGGATGTCTTATTTGGTTATTAGATGATTAGAAGTAACCTGTTATGAAACTCAGAGTAGTTGACAATACTTCAGGAGCTGCCGGTTTACTTTTAAAAGCACTGATTGTCTTAATTTTCAGTTTTCAAGAATCTTATGTTTGATATAAATTTTTTTAATGGTTCTGAATTTCAGAATTTGGAAAGCTCGCTGAAGTGTGGAAAGCCAATGGTCCATACAACTTTGAAATCATTGGGAGAAATTGCTCTGCATTTCCCATCTTTATTTGAATCTAAACACAAAGCTATTGTAAGGGAATTTGTTGTAAAGGAGCTACTTATGAAAGATGTGGTGAGTCTTAACTCAAACAATCATCATTTTTGTTTTGTTTTTCTACCCGAAGCCAAGCACTTTTGTATTGTAATGTGGCCCTAGCTAAAGCAAAATGTTTTGTTAATCTTAACAGGAATCTTCAGAAGAAGACAGTGAGGGAGAATCAGAATGGTGTGATGAGTGGAACGTCTCTCACGAAACCAAATTAAAAGTAAGTTTATTGGTGACTACAATATTATTTCCTGTCTACTTATTTCTCTTGTTAGGCAGAATCGTTATATTTGGCCATTTATATTGGTAGAAGCACTTTTCTTAAGTTGTTAACTTTCTTTATTTCAATTTGAGGATCCAAGCGTTACACATGTACAGGAGATACTTACAATGAAGGCGTGCTTTAGTATCACCCGACTAAGAAATTTCGTAAACCCAGCATTCTTATTAGCTAAGATAATAGAGATCTTCTTTCAACAGTCCTCAGTAGCAATTTTGTAAATTTTACAATTTCCTTTTGATTATTCTAGTTGTGTAACCCTCAAAAATTAGGCCATTCGGCCAAATGCACTCAAAATCATTGACACATTCGGTGTTTGGCCTTAAGGGCTATTAACGCATCGTACATTGCCGTATTTACAGTAATTATAGTTGAAAAAATATGTTATCCAATGTGGACGACCAATCCTGGTTTTTGCCTCAAAAGCCTGGAACTTGGTTGTCCCGGAACTGATGAGGACCCATTGGGTCAAAAGATCTTTTCGTTATTTATACTTTTTCCACTCATTTATACCGTTTTCAATATACTTCTTCCAGTCTACTATAACTAGCTCCAAACTTGTTGAAGAGAATACGAAATTATAAGCACTTATGAATCCAAAAGAGGAGTAGGTAAATCCCAAATCCTTCAAAATGTCGCTACTTGTGTGTCATTAATATAATCCACATGTGGTCTTGGTTAAGGTGTGTGGTATCAAACTGATGGTAAAGTGGCTACGTGGTATGGAGGCAAATAATAATACATCAGTTTCTGCTTATCCTGTTTTGAATCTGTTGGATACATTGTTACGCCATCAAGGTGATCTGCAAGCAAAAGGCCTGATCAGGTAAATCCGAGCTTTTTTATTGTTTATTTATGAGTTATTACAGTTTTGCTTGATTATAAATAAAGGGGAAAAGCCCTTGGGAACGGCCTAAAAAGACATGGAGGTGTTGGCTCTGAGATATGGGTACGAGAAGAAAGCGTATAGTTAGTGGCGGCGGCAGAGGGGGTAGGGCAGATGGGGGACGCCATTACTTTGGGCGTCCCCCCCAAAAAAAAAAATTGCCCTCAAATATTTGTGAATGCATCATTAATCATTATTATTGTGGTATTCATAAAATCGCAAGGAAAACAGAGAAATTAAGAAAAGACTGCGTTAAAACTGCAACATTTTGAAGTGGAATTTTGAATTGGTTCTGTTTCATTTGAAAGAAATGTACTCTCGAGAGGACCAAAAAATCATTTTTACGTTGAATTGACCGGACCCCCTAGATTTCTCGTCCCTTCGGTCCTCGAAATTCTGCTCCCCCATCAAATATTTCTTGCCGCCACCTCAGCTAGTAGGAAAAGTTCTGGTGAGCAGCCTAAAACTGTTAGATGCGGTGCGTAAAGAAGTTCGTAGAAGGAATGGTGTATTTAGTAATGAATTGATGCTTTGATTCGCTACCAAGATTGATTGTGGTTATAGTTATGAAGTCTAAAAGCTGTCTTACTCTTCTTTCTGATTTGTAATCCTTAGAAAGCAGGACAGGTCAAGACTAAGACTAGCTGCTGCATGTGCTATGTTGAAGATTGCACAGGGAACCTATTATCATGATGAAATAACAGTAAAGAACTTCCAGACAATGGCTCTGACAATGCAAGTTAGTAACTAGGTGGTATCGTGGTGTAAGACAGGCGTTTTAGCTTTCCAGAACAATTAAACATTTCAACCTAAACTTGATTAGATCGTGTGTTTTACCTACTCGCACTTAAAAAGTTTTTAAAAACAGTTCAACAAAAATCTAATGAATGTAATGAAAGCTCTTACAAAATTTCAATATTTTATTTAGTGTTTAAGAGGTTAGCAAAAAGTAAAGAAATCAAACTTTTTGATTGATTTGGTGTTTACTCTCTTTAATATCATAGAAATTTAATGTTTCTTTAGGATGTCTGTTTCGAAGTTAAAGAAGATTTCACCCGGAAGCTCCATAAAGCTCTCGATAATTTAAAACTTCCTCTGGAGTATCTTGGAATGTACGCCTTGGCTGCCACTGAACATAATAAGGAGAGAAGGAAGCAGGTTTGTCATTACGTAATTCTAGACGTGTGTCCTCCACACGGACATTCAAGTTAGTTAAAGTTTTTTATTTATTTATTTGATGATTTACCACTCTTAGGTGGACGGAGAGCCTTAAGAGGTCACGAAGACCCATGCGAAAAGGTCTCCGAGGGCCTACGGTTTAACGTCCTTATCCGAGAAGACGTGAAGGTCTAACCATTTGCAGATGTTAGAACAAAGGCAGCACTTTCTCCTTAATTATTTTAAGACCCTAAGTGTTGGTCCGGCCGGGAATCGAACCCGAGCCTCCCGCTCGATAGACTGACACCTTACCAACTAGGCTAACCAGGCGGCGTTCATGTATAACTTAACCCAACTAAGGAAAGCCTACAGATATCTATGAAAGGCGTGGTTACACTGGTCAACTTTTTTGTTGTTTTTTTTTTCGTGACATGCTACACGAACCAACTTTCCGCACAACCTTACTCGATTTTTTCTGGACACATAAATGTTACGATTTTCAGTGCAACATCAATTCGCGACACTACACTGTTCCTTAATCTCCGTGAAAACTACCATAAAATATAGGAACCTTGGATAACCGACCAACAGAACACTTCTGCAAAAACAAAAAAAAGGGAATAAACAGAAAGTGACTTTAAAAGGGAGATGCCTCCAGTGACAATCACTATTTTTTCAAATTAGTACTTCATACTTAATATACCCTGAAATCCAACAGCATTAGTTCTGTCAATCTAAATATACACTTTCACTGGTACGAACTTCTCCCCGCCTAAAAATAGTCTACATTCTATAACTGTTCTAAATAACTATCCAATCAGGGGACATCATATCCTTCCATAAGGCATCAACTCCTCAGAGCATCATTTCCATTGAACTAGTACACATCGATGATAATCAAGGAATTTCATGCCCTTGTGACAGCCTATTCTTTTACGTCACAAATATCGTGGCGTATTCGATTAGTAAGATATAAAGTTAATTCTCATACTCATTCATTAGTTTACAGTTTGTTTTTTCTGCAACAGGTCAAACAAATGCTTCTCAAGAACGTAGTGAAGAGAAGAGAGTGTATTAAGCATAGCACGACCGCAGCAGGTGAATAGAACTGAATTGAGAGTTGATTTTGAATGCAATCCATCAAGATTGCACAGAGGTTTGGTTCGAATCCCTTTGATTTTAGGTTTTTCATTTTCAACTTTTTCTATGCCAGATATTTTTGATCAACCATTTCTCCCAGTTGTTTTCTTTCCCTGCTCCCTTAGATATTTTCATCGTCTTTTGGCAAAGAAAGGCAGGACGGTGATGTGCTATTGATAAATTGACTCAGCTTCAAAATTTACAAAATGTTTGAATAATTTTATTTCTATTTGTAATTTTTTCCAAAGAAAGCCCCTCTTATTTCGAGCAAAGTTAGTATGATTAGTTGCCAGTTACCGAAAACCTCATAAAATGTGGTGTCTAATTGTTAACTGAATATGAAAAGTCTAGATAAACGAGTGCCCCACTGCCAGAAAAACGATGTTTTATAACAAAAATACAAACGAATTTCAAAAATAATTAAACTTTAAAATACACAGTACAATAATATTTGAAAGCAATAGCAAGCTTTTGACTCCTTTGCAGAGCCTTGTTCACGCTAAGTGAGAATTCTTGAGATGTTAGCGGTCACGGGCTTTACAAACACGTGACCGCTGCAGATTGTCCCAGATGTGGGGGAGCAAGTATCTGCCTGTGTTCTTATTCAAATCAGGCCTGTAGACACGGATGTAATTATTTTTGAAATATGATTGTACCAGTACAGCAAAACATTCACAAAAGCAAAAATACAAACGTTAAAAATCACGACGTTTCGACATCCTTCCTTGTCATTTTATCGAGTAAAGTTTAATTTGAATAACGATCACAATTTTTCTACAGCTATTTAATGTGTTCTTTATTCAAGTTTGATTTCACGTGATAATGACTTTACCTTTAGTGTTGGATTTCGTCTCTAACTAACATCAACATGTACACGTTGTGGCCAAAGTGTTCAGAAACAGACTTTGTCAGTAGATCAGTTCATTTGTTGCTGCGTGCCAGCGTTATTAGACTGCTGAACAGCCAGCGATAGATGGATGACACTGAGCTTATAAAGTTAAAGCTTTTAAGTATTAGCTTTTCTCTCAGTGCCGCGTCCTGTGTTGTTTCTTATAGAAGTGTTGATTGTTAAAGGGAACCCCTGCTGTTATAAACATTTTGAGTCAGTAAATACCTTAAATATCTTCGAACCTTCCTCCAAGCTTTAAATAGGGACTCGAGCCCGCCTGTTCCAGTTTCAGGTTGATTTCTACGGCCTACTTTGTTATTTGAAAGTCGCTGGCGGCTCTATTTGTTTGTGTGACGTCACTCTTGTGCTCGGAGTTTTTCTGAGAAAGTTCATAACAGTCGGGGTTCCCTTTTAACGAAACGAGGAAGATCCAGGGATAGTCAAGGTAATTTTTGTCAGAAAAGTTCATAACAGTTGGGGTTCCCTTTTAAAGAAATGAGGAAGATCCAGGGATAGTCAAGGTAATTTTTGTCAGAAAAGTTCATAACAGTCGGGGTTCCCGTTTAACGAAACGAGGAAGATCCAGGGATATTCAAGGTAATTTTTGTCAGAAAAGTTCATAACAGTCGGGGTTCCCGTTTAACGAAACGAGGAAGATCCAGGGATAGTCAAGGTAATTTTTGTCAGAAAAGTTCATAACAGTTGGGGTTCCCTTTTAAAGAAATGAGGAAGATCCAGGGATAGTCAAGGTAATTTTTGTCAGAAAAGTTCATAACAGTTGGGGTTCCCTTTTAAAGAAATG
>JAOEHV020002502.1:0-19290 GCA_025447995.2 Isaurus tuberculatus | reverse complement strand
TATAGCATTCTTTCAATCAGTAGCGAGAAAGTTTTGCTTATTGGTCTAGATAAAATTTTGAAAAAAACCGTGAAAGGATCTATTACAAAAAAGTTACAGTCCCTTGCTTTAAAACCAAAATATTTGGAGTTATTCGATCCAATATTCGAAAAAAAGAAAGATATTTTCTTCTACGAATATACACTAATATATCAAAAATAGGCAAACTTCAGGATTAAAGTCGGTGGAATAAAAAACTGCTTCCTTCTCAAACGCGCTTTTACACTTACAGCGAAAAATATAGTAAGTTTTTTCCTTACAACTGGACTGATAGAACCTACCTGCACAATAAGCCATAGCACAGGCAAATGTTGGGGCTAACTTGTACACGTAATAACCATTGCATTTCTTCACGGTTATTGTTCCTGCACCAAAACAATTCCTCACACCATATACATCATAACAGGCGGGATGTGTAACAATATCTGACTTGTTCACCGGATGTTTTCCTCCTAGCCATACAGGGTGAACCGTACCGCAGTGGTTTTGCTGTGGATTTTTGCTGGGATCTGCGTTATCTTCGGGCATCTCGTAGCCGACCGGATGAAGAAATCTGTACCATCCTCGTTTCAGATGTGAATCGCACAGAGGAACTGTACCAGCCTGCAACACATAAGCCACGCTTCGAAATCGCGTGGACGCATCAAACAACGGGGTGAAACGCACACAGGGGTCTCGTTCGTTCTGTGTTTTGCAAACCTGAAACTGCAGAGGCAAAAAAAGAGCGAAAAAGCACCACGGAGCTGAAACGGCCATGCTTAAGTGTATAATTGTCACTGAATGACACAACTGATGGAGCTAGGTCATAGCAAAACAATTAAAAGGTTATAGCAATATTCGTGCCCAGGCAAGTTACGCTTGATTAAAAGTTGCTGCCTGATAAGGCTGCATTTTTAGGGAGCTTATTACATTGTTCTAGTGCAGAGAAAAACAGATATTAACACATTCTCTAAACCTAGTGTAAGCTAGTGGACTAACGTAAAGAAGCCGATGAAATAATTTTAATTAATTTTCTTTTCAGAATCGAAGAATACAGTACTAGTAAGATCGAATTATTTTTCTTGTAAGTTTTTTCATCATGTTCATCTGATCATCAACATCAACAATCAAATCAGATTGATTCCTGGCAGTATTCTTTTTCCAGCGAGAGTTCACATTTTGCCACGCATCGTATATAATTCAAGTTCTATTCGATCTGGTAGATATATAAATGTTTTAACAAATACTTAGAATTCATAAGGCAAAGAAATACTTAAAGTCACTTACTTCCGTGGCAGGTTCCTGCAGGTTAGCATTGATTTGATTGTACTTTAAAACGTCGGGTTAGCAATAAAACTTCAAATTAAAACTCACACTTACTGTAAAAAAATAACGGACTTTAGACTAAAATACTGTAATACCTCTGGGCTGTCTTTCGTACTCATATTTTTAGTGAAACAATGCTATTTCAATGGAATTGTTTTATTTTTTACCACAGTCCTTTACGACGATAAAGTTAATTTATGCTATTTGCGTTGAACTCTAATGCTGTATAACAGAATTTGTAAACTTTTGTCATTAATAAACAAGTTTCCCCACCCGTTATATGCCTCTGAATTCCCTGGGGAACAAAGGGTCGCAAACCACCTTTAGAATTACAAAAACCCAGTCGGGTTACAGGGTATTTTTCTAGGGCTTAAGCATCTCACGACAAATTGTTTAAAAAACGTGATTAATTATAAAACTCTTAATCTCAAGCTGAAAGCTTTAACCTAACAAGAGTCTCTCAAAAGATGCTAAAAAGCGTTGTTTCCCAAAGTAAATGAAAGACATCGTAACTCAGTGTTTGGTTAGCAATGCATGGTAGTTATCCGAAAAGCTCTTTTATTTCGTTTTTCTAGCCAACGGCACTTTTTTTTCGCAAGTCAATATCACGTACCTGTGAAAAAAAAAATCAACTTAATAATAATATATACATTCTAGGAGCGCTTAAGCACGGTCTCAGCGCTCTTACATAAGATATTAACTTAAAAGAATAGAAGCATCAACTTTCACTTTGATCGCAATCTCTTTTGTTTACGTCTTTTCGTCCTCTTCTTTTGTTTAGCTCCGTATTGATATCTAAATAATATTCGCTTCTATGTTTAGATCTTCAACAATCACGGAAATGCTTCAATGATTCTTCAGTTCAATCAATATTGAAGTCAGTCCAGTGCCGTAGCCAGACCAAACGGCCAACTGAGGCAGGCGGGAGTTGCTAGGGGGGTTCGGGGGCATGAGAAATGACGACTCTTTATAAACTTAAGGTTATTACTTGTCGAGTAGTTTTGATAAAGCTATTGAAGTACGTCATGCAGCGAGTAGATAAAACCGGTGATTTTAAAAATAGGTTGGGATGTTTAATATCACCGTAAGTTGAGTAGGAAAACGTTTCGAGCGTTACTCCTTAGTCAGAGAAACAAAACATTGCCGCGAAAAAAACAACCTTTAATTATCTAAGCTGGAACACTGTATTCGGTTGCCAACTTGGGTAATAAACCTCTTTCCGTTCGGGCCAACTGAACCCGAGCGCCTCGCGGTCTATAATTATGTTTTTTTTAAGCTCAACCAAAGTACTCATATAAACACTCAGGCACATGGGTGGATCACAGGAGGACCTGAAAGCCAACGTTTAACAATAATATTTTCGTGTTAACTGGTTAACTGTCTAGAGTTTGCAAGGAAAACATAGTCAAATGAGAACGCAGCAGGAAACGTTCTAAAAACTGACACGAAACTCCGATGTCCATCTGCATATTGAAACTAAAGCTCAAGGTTCAGTTTTCCAATTTACGGACTGAACTGCTAACAAACGTTCCATTACTCTTTTAATTGCGCGAATATGTAAAAATTCGTCAAGCCAAGTTGTGTAAAAGATTGCTTGATTCTAACGGTGTTTAAAACACCTTCAAGCACAGACTTTTTCTCTTAAAAATTTCTTATAGAGGCGTGTGCAACTTTTTTAACTGCCGAGCTTCATTTTTTAAGCACGCGAGCCGGAGTAAAAGTCATTGTTACGATTTAACTGAAACCGAACAAAGAACTACCGAATTCTGTCATATTTCTTCTGACGCTGGGCGTAGTAACTGTCTATTATGTTTTTTTGTAATTGATGTTCCACTAAACAATTTACCAAAGCTTGTTTTCTGTCTTTCGGTTTCGTAAGCTACAACACTGAAACATCATATGTTGCCTACTGGAAAGTAAAAACATTTTGTGGATAGTTTTTTGGAAGTGCTGTTTTACGGAGCCACATTTTTCTTGATTAAACGGACAACTTTCCTACAAAGCTCCATTGTTAGATGGCTATATCGAGTACTACGGCGAAGTTTCTCCCCCAGATGTCTCTCCACTGCTGCTATTGTCGTTGTAACTCATACTAGGCCTCAATGAAGTTCTTGTAAGACCCCAGAATTTATTCGGAGAAAGTCCTTTGTGAACAGCTGTGAACCGCCATCCTAAGTGCTGCTTACAATGCGCACATTCGGCAATGGTCCATGCATACCTGATATCATAAAAAAAGTAAGGGAATACGTTAAGCCTGGTTTTCACTAGCGACGCAAGCACAAGCACAAACACAAACGCAAGCATAAGGTAATTCTGCCAAGTGAAAACGAACGTCGAGCATAAGCACAAGAATCATAACACAAAATGTTTAACAGTTACAAGGCTTCGCGGCCTGTGCCATCTTGTTGGAATGCTCAGACGTGGGGTGAACTGGAGCGAGTTCTATAATTGGCCAGACATAGCCAAATGTAGTAGATTTTCCTGTGCTTGTGCGGCGGTTTGTTTTCACTCGGAATACGCGAACGCAAGCACAAGCACAAGAAAAAGGAAAAATTTTGATCCTTGTGCTTGTGCTTGCGTCGAGGCCATTTTCACGGTGATATAAGAGCTGTTATGCCTGCGTTTGTGTTTGCGTCGCTAGTGAAAACCAGGCTTTGTGGTTTCTAGAATGCAAATTGAGAAAGGACATTATAATTAAAAGAATGGGAAAAGAACAAATGAAGACTACACAAGAAAGCTAAGATAACAATAAAGACAGTGGTGAAAAGAAGAAGACAGGAGGGAAGTGGAAGATGGAAAGGGAATGGACGCGGGGAAGATGGAATGGTTGGAGGAACGGAGGAGAGGTGAAAATGGAGGAGGGAGACTTGGGGACGAAGAATGAAAACGAGCAAGGCAAATGTCGACAAAAGATTGAAATGCATTTCGGGCAAAAGGACACTTCGAATTTGAGTTTAGATTTAAAAATACTGGAATTAAGAGACATAATTCAAACGATTCACACCAATGTGTCGTCATTTGCTGCAACGTAATCATCCTTCTCCAGATAACTCGGTTTCTGACAGAACAAGATTTCGACCCTATCCACTCACAAAACAGATACTTCTAACCTCCGAGACGATGCAAGTGCGTGCGCACAGGTCCAATGATGGAAGCTTCTCCTAAACTGGCGCATTACATAGATCTTGTAACCAAGAATTTTAACTCTTACCCAGGAAACCAACTGTTCTCGGCAGTTGCTCTTCCTCGAAGCTTTATTCCTTCAGCTTTGTAAAATGTCAGAGTTTCGTGGACCCAACCATTTGGGTTGACATAGGCTCCAAGAGGTCCATCTAGTGACATGCTGTAGGAACAACAAAGGATATAATTAGTCGGGCTACGCGCAGCGGCCCGACTTTAGTTTTACCTTTTTGCCAATCTGTCACGTCGCGTTTGGTCAATTACTTAGTGAAAGACTTCGCGAATTTTCCAGAAAAACGCACAGGAAGCCCAAAAGTCCTTGTATTGTAGCCCGACTACACGCTCTTAGAGCGTCTAGTTTGTGATTAAAAAATCCTAACTTGAAATGTGTTGTTAATTGCCATTTCAAGTATAAGAAGCTAACGTATTGATTTTTATTAACGTAAAATTTATCACTATAAGCGAGGCAATCAGATTGCAGGTTTTGTAGCGGACAACAGAAAAGTGAGATTAAAGTGTTATAACTAAATAATAATAATAATAATAATAACATAAAAATAAAATAATAGTAATAAGAATAGGTACATATGTTTTATTACAAACAAGTTTACCTGAATAAATCACTCTTATTGACGATTTTTCTGTCACAATCTCTACAGCAAAGGATGCTATACTGCAAGTAAAAGTATTGATGGATATGAGGAACAAAAGAAATTAAAAGTTATAAAGTTGAACCAGAAATTCAAGGGAAGCTAAAGTATCAATCCCCCTGGTCAATGAGACTGCAACCGTTTTTCTCTTTTGTCTAAATCGATCCCGAAAAAAATAATAAAAAAAAAAAAACTAGAGCAACTAAGTTGGTGGCCAGTTATTTAGGGATTCCAGACTGTGATTTATGCTACATGGCCAATAGCTCAAATTTTCTTAATAACTCAAAAGCAGTTTAACCCATCGGTTTCATTTTTCTGGATCGATTTTGAAGCCAAGAAAGAAACTAAAATCTAAATCCTTTTGCGATCCTAGTGGCCCATCAGAGCCGGTCCTTATCTCCGGTTTCTGTAGTGTTAAGCGGATGAGAGACTTTGACTCCCCCTGGACGGGACAATAATCCATTGCAAGTTAGCTGGTACTTATTTACCGGTTTTGTAAGGATGGAAAGCTGACTCAACTTGGAAGGTCACACAAAGACTCGAATTTCAGCAGAGCCTGACACTTTGTGGTTGGAAGAGAAAGATCTTATACTGATCACGGTTTGCTTTAAAAATAGTAAACAGTTTGATTTCAATAGTTAATGTACAATGTGTTAGAGATCGTCTGGGTTAAGGTAGTCTTGGAAAGGACAGTTTCAGTAGTGTAGCTTTGACCTGTACGTTGGTTAATAAGTCATCTTAAAGATCAAATACTTTTGTACAGTACATAGTATAGTTATCACTGCTGACTTGTCGGTTTCATAGAGATGTGATTGGCTGTTAGATTCAAGTCTAGAAGATGATATAGCTAATCAAATTTTAAAAGATCCTAGAATACAGCACTACAATACATTCGTACTACAAATACATAATTCAATCATAGAAGTTAGCAGTATTCTGTAAATGTTTTGTTTGGAGACATCTCAGGCTCAAAACATATTTTAATTTTCTTCTGTTATTATCCAAACCATTCTCATTATAAAACTTTATCACTGCCATTGCCTGCAGTACCTTTTGCATTATTTCAAGTTCTTTTCTCAATCTCTGAATAGGGCAATTAATATCCAACAAGTGAAGTCTTAAGCTGTCGTCAAGAGGAATGTTTGCTGCTACCCAAAAAGAGAACTCTGCAAGGGGGAAATACAAACTTTGATGATTATCAGGAAGATTAACAATCAAATTCTAGTCACTAGCTCCACGTAACAAAAACATAAAAATTAATGTTCAATCTAGCAGTCAAACCAAGATTGCATATTTTGTAAATTGTGTCATTCAAGTTCTCAGTAGAGCTCCAAAAGTGTACTTTAAAGGTATATAATTTATATGCTCAAAATGCTTTTAAGAAATGTTAAAAGTAAAACTTAAATGGTAAAGATAATGTTCATCACGCCTTTTCATTTTTGTATGTTAAACTATCTGCACTAAAAACCAAATGTATGCAAACTTGTTTTTAAACACTTTCAATAAATTTTCAAACCAAATGATATTGGTGCATTACTTGAGTGTGATAGCGGACCTAATCAAATGAAAATCAACCTGGACCTCCTGTCTTTCCCTCATCTGGGGATGGATGCCCCCCTACCCTTAAGCTACGGGAAACGATCTTAGCATGAAGTTGCGTGAAAATATTGCGTTTTTGAACAGAAACACATTAGTGATGAAGGAGTCTTAGGCCATACCCATGCAGACTCTGTCTAAAACAAAAAAGTACTCTGTCCACACATTTCAAAAGATAAATGGCTAACCTGATGGAGCTTTAGGAAGACTGTCTACTCGTAAGGACTCATTCCAGCTTTTCAACTCCTTTTTAACATACTTTACTAAGGTGTACTAACAAAAAGGTAAAAAAATATTAACATAAGTGTTTACACAGTTAATAAAATATTGTAACAGAATTTAAAAGTTTCAGAGAGATTCAAACCTTGAACATCTGCAACACCTGTGTATCACCCTTGCAAAATTAAACACAGCTAGAACAACAGCTGTTTGGAGCAATTCATTTAAGTGAGTCCATCAAGACCACTCCAAGTGTACAACAATATTAATTAAGTTTGTTTCACGATACCAAAAATGCATTTAACCATTATACTGTACATGCGTAGTCAAAGATGACTAAAATACACAGACTTCAATCATAATCTTTACCAAAATACACCCTGTGCAAGACCTGATATTTTGCAATCAGCATCCTAAGTGTAAAAAATGAGCATACAATTTAAGCTTAATTCAACATGTTTTCTCCAATGGGAATGATAACTTTGCTCAATATTTTTAACTTAAATTGCTTTGCTTTTATTGACAGCTTTATGGCCTTAAAGATCAACCCTAAACATAAATTTTCTTTAAAAAAATATAACTTTAAAATAAGGTGCATTAACTTTTGGATAGTTCTGTACAAATTAAAATACTTTACACTAAAATAAAAGTTTTTTGTACTTACTGGGTTGTACATCTCATAAACCCATTCTGGCCATGTGCTGACACTGGTTGAAACCTGTTAGGTTACAGAGAAAACAGACAACTGAATGCAGTTCCATTTATCCAATTCCACAGCTTCATTAAAACTTGTAAAGTCCCTATATATCGGATGTCAGTTAAAATGGCAGCTGCTACCAAGTGTCATTCTACTACAGATTAATTTGATTGTCATTCCTCAAAATATTTATGTTTTTAAGTATCATGGTTGGTGCAGTGGTAATATCTCTGCCTCCCAACCCTAAGGTCCCGGGTTCAATCCCTGGCCTGGTTGAGGGTTGTACATTTGGTTGACCTTCTTTCCTGCTAAAGCTCACTCAGCTTTCCATCCTTCCAAGGTTGGTAAGAGAGTACCAGAATACATGGACCACATTAAAGCGGCTGCCAGAGGCACCTATGTGTGCTGTCGGTCCGCTGGGGGTAAACTGATTATTGTAATGCACCTTTTCAGGAGCATATTCATATGGAAAAGGTGCAATATAAACGTATCACTGTTTTTTGCATTCACACATGCTAATTGGATTTTTTGCACTTTTTTGGTAAAAAGTTCATTGTAGTAAAAGATCATCAGATAAAATTAGTCCTGAGAAGGACAGAGCTCTGTTAGTGAAAGTGACTGACATTTAAATACTCTTTACCAGTCTCACAGGTAGGAGAATTTGTCCAACAAATCTTACTATTAAATAAATTACCTTTTTATATTGTATTTTTCTCAACCAGTTCCTTGCTAAAGTACCTGGAGTAAATTCGCTATCTGCCTGTGGATGTGAGTGACATCCAGTGGCTTGATAACAAGACCACAGGGACCCCTCTGGATGGCAAGGAAGAGAGACTTCTGGGAGGATGTGACATGTTGCCATCAAGACTCTATTTTTTACAAGATCAAAGAAAAAACATCTGATAAGAGTTAAAGTACAAAAAAGTCCTGCTGGTAAATTTTTAGACAATACCCAATAAAAAATTAAAAAAAAAACTAAAAATTATATTAATTATTAAAAAATATTCATCATTTAAAAAACCTTAAATTTGTAGTTGTAGTTCACTCTTAGAGGTACACAAAATGATTACTTAAATTATGAATGTAAGTTTGTCTGGGTCAACCCCTAGAATTTTTGTCTTTACACATTTAAGAGCAACCATAACAGGATTTTACCCCCTTTCAAGCACATCTTGTTACCATCTAAACTGGCTCTTTCTCACAAACTACTCCTCCAGACCAACATCAAGTCCACCTTGCAACTAAAGTCTTGCTCCTTAATATTAAATTTTCTGAAGTTGGAAGCTCTAGCCCCTGACCATCTTCTATATCAATCCAATTTTGATCTGGGTTGATCCCCGTAAACGGGGGTGGCTGCATTTACCCCACTTTGGCAGCAATCTCTCCCACTCCCACTCTCCACCTCGCTCGATTCACGACATCTTCTGACATATATAATATAGTTCTTTTGACATTAAGTAGAATTAAAGCACTAAAGCTCCTGCCCCAATAGGTACTTAGTTACAGTACCCATCAACTTGTCTTCGTAGTTCTCCAATCCTGAATCTTTGCCGACCCATTGCCTTTACTCTCATGGTGGTAATTCCTCCTTCAACCTCCTCCTTCATGGAGAATATTTCAGCTGTTGTACCAATAGCAGCAAGAAGCTGGCCCTGATTGCCATTGTATCTAGTGACAGAAACATATTATATGATAAGGCGTATAATTATAGAATACTTGAAGTCACAAAGGAAAAAATCCACTTACGAACCAACTGACTAGTTACTTACCTTGCATTTACCAGCCCAAAAGTTCGATCTTTTTCAATCACATTCTTCATCATTGACACAAACTGATAAAGAGAAAAATAAAAAAAATTGTGAGGAAAAAAAAATTTAATAACTTTAATGATATTAATCTAGCTTAATTACGCAAATCAAGTCTAGTAGTAAAATTATCTTACTTTATAATAAATCATCTAGTTGGCTATTTTAAAGCAGAATTTTTTGTTATTTTTCTGCACCATTCCCTCCCCATGTTTAATGGCTTTGGAATGGAAGAATCCAGTTCACAATCTAAACCTGATGTATAAGCAATCCTAGCATATAAATTTATCTTTAACTGTGAAACTTCAAAATATTTTTTCTATTTATAAATAAACAAGGTGTACATAAAACTCATTACCCACTGAACAGTAGAGGAAGCACCTGATATAAACGGTAAGATTTCTGCTTTTCAAACACAAGAAACAAAGTTTAAATATTTTGTAAGATTATATCAAATGGTAAAAGCTACAATCCTGAACAAAATAATGAAACACCTACCCACCTTCACTCCCCTTCTACCCCACTAACAATGTTGCTGTCTTTATTGAGCTGCCTATTGAACTACCAAGCTGAAAATTATCAAAAAACATTGTAGTGGGGGAGAGGGGGAGCTGTTTCATTTAAAATTATTTTGTCCAGGATTGTAGCCCAATGCTTGTTGGATGGGTGGTAAAAGGGTATTATTGACTACCAACATGGCCTTAGTGCCCATATTAGTGGCTGTAAGTTATTGACTAGTACATATATATGTGCTACTTAACTTGTAATACAAGATTATATTGACTACACAAAAAAATAAAAGCAGATAGGTGCCTAGTTTTGGGCCACTAAGCATTTTACTGGAATGAGCAAATATATTACAGCCACCAGTAACAATTTATTATGCTGTACCTCTAATAGACTGAAATAAAATTTTGACATCCTTAAGTTAGTATTCTTAATATCCAATCATTCTAGATAAAACCTTGACATATATGGTAAGACCCAAAACTACAAATTATAAATTAAAATTACTGTTGGTTGGAAGAGGTGCAGTGGCAGTGTTTGGCCAGGTACCAGAATTAGTCCAGGTAGTGTCAATAATGGTAGAGTCACACTATGGTCTGCTTCAAAAACTGTCCTACCACTAAATTCTTCCATCTCTTCTCCAAGGTACTGCAAAATTATAGTCATAATTAAAAACAACTATTAGTAAAAACAATACCATTATCAATAATATTGGGATTTTTTATAAACCTATCATTGAATTGTTTTGATTAAAAAAATATAATTGAAGTTCATTGAGTAGCTGTTACATTTTACAAGGATGAAAGAAACTACATAGTTACTATCATTGCTCAAGAACTGCAAGAAGTGGATCATATTTCATCCGAAGGCAAGACATAAGTCCATACTATTGTCAGGTAAATAATTATAGTTATTTTATTTCAACAGATCGAGTATATTATGTTCAGTCAAGTTTCAAAAATGTGTTCTAGTGTAAGAGTTGCTCTCAAAAGGCAAAGCATTACAAAACTTCTAATGTCAGCATATTTCTAGGGCTTACCATGACTGTAAAAAAGATTTAATATCTAATGACAAAGTTATTAGGTTTAAATGCACAATGCATAATGAACCACCAAGACACATGTACATAATAAATGATACCAGATATAAAGCAAGTATATTCTATTGCTACAGAAGAACAGTAAGTAATCAATTCAGTGCAATCAACATTCAATATAATAATATTATCATACATCAACTGCCATCCTGGGAAATGAATTAAAGTACTGTGATTGCTGGGTAAACATTACAAACTTGGACATGAACTATTGCTAACTCCAGGCATTGTCACTGTTCAAAGGTTAATAACCACTAACTTTTTCTGGTTACTTGTTAAATATTTTTTCTAAAAAAACTATTAAATTGCACAACCGGTAGGTGAAAATATATAATATATGACTCCACAAACAATGTATTGAAATTAAATCCTTGCCAAAATTAGATTAGGATTAGCTAACCTACTCTTTTTATGATGATGATTAAATACTTCAATCCACTCTTGATTAAATCATATATGTTCTCATTATTACCTGGTGCTTAGCTGGCAGGGATGGGTCAAAGCTGATGCCACTTGGTCCAGGATGGTCCCCCTCTTCTTCTTGTACAATTTCGGCTGAGTAAAATAATAGTTCACTAATACCAGATGTATGTTAGTAATAAGCAATTACAGACAGTAATATGGTCACTATAAAATTATCTATATGGCAAGCAGGCATTACTCCTTAAATTGCCTATCTCACCAAAACAGGTTTTTATTGATTTGGATAGAGCAAAAAAAGTTAGTTATTAACAAGTTCTAGATTAGATTTTGCTTAAGACTTTTAGTTTTGGAGTTATAATGGCTCAAAGTGACTATTTTCAAAAACTCATAATACTTATGGGGGAATGGGAACTAGGACAATGTTTACTGAGCACTGTTTGTTTGAATATATGGTCATTAGAGACTTGCACAATCCATCGGTGCAGTGTTGCCTGGGGCAAATTTCAGTAACTACTCCCACTCCTGACTAATAAAGGTATATCCTTGCATAATCGTGGTGTGGTGTTTCGAAGCTATGTAAGAAATGCAATGCTCCATGCTAGTGAGTGCTGGCCTCTGAAGGTCCAGGATAAGCAATGGCTACTGAGAAATGAACGTGCTATGCTCTGCTGGATCTGTCATGTGAAGGCTACCGAGCTTATTAGCAACAACTCGCTTTGTGCAAGGCTCCAGATACCACCTCTGGATGTAGTCCTCCGTGAGAAGCCTCTTCGCTGGTTTGGCCATGTCAAGCGCAGCAGCACGTGGATTAACAAAGCACATCTTCTGGAGGTTGAAGGTACGGCTGGCAAGGGTAGACCTCGGAAAACCTGGACTGCAACAATCAAAGAGGATATGAAAGCGTGGCACCTGAACGAGGCTGACACAATCCTAAAGTCGAAGTGGCAAACAAGTCTACGTACAGCCGCCAAAAGGCATACCCGTGCAAGCCATGGACAATTGCCTACTGGATTGTAGTAGTAGTAGTAGAGCTTGTTGTTGACAAGTTATAAACAAGGGAGGTCTATAATACATCTCATATGTATATTTTAACAGAGAAACATGTGCTATTTCTTTGTGTAGTTTTTTGTGCTGATGGGTTCCTAGTTCCCATGCTCTTTGCTAGTTGGCAAGGTAAACAATTCTTTTTTCAAATGTGCCAAATTTGAGTGTTTGAGCCATTGTAACTCTGAAACTAAAAGTCTAAAGCAAAATAATATAATCTAGAACTTATTACAGCCGTTTTCATTTACAAAAACGGTCCCATAGTTTGTTTGCCAGAATCATACTCTGTTTTTGGTGGACATCAATCAAACCTGTTTGACTCAGTTCTTGTCAGCAGTTACTTTAAAAAGAAAGGCTTTTGACTGAAATCCGCCAAAAACCAGCTTGGTAAAAAAACTGTGGGACTGCACATGTAAATGAAAACAACTGTAACTTTTTTGCTCTATCTGAATCAGTAAAACCCATTTTGGCAAGATAGGCACTTTAAATCTACCTTAGATAATGGTAAGCCTGAAAGTTAGCAGCAATATTTTGTATGAGAAGCATGATAATTTAATGTATGAACTTAGAATTTTATGGGAACCACTGTTGTAGTGGTTTCCCTTCCTAAGTGACTTTATATGTCTATTTACTAATTTAAGCAAAATAAATAAGTCTTGATGAAAAGAGGTTAGAAAGAGTTAAAAAACACACACATAATCATACAAAAAATACAATTAAAACTACATGCATCTTAACTAATACTTTAACAACTATTTTCATTGCAAGTCATTACTACAAACTTCGAAACCCTATTAATATAGAATTGAATGTTTGTAATGTCCTCTGGGAGTACTAAAAAAATGACATTAAAAATTATGTAAAAAGTTTATAAAAGCGATCTCTGGATAAAATGTTCTATACAGTAAGTTTTCGGCTGTCATTCTACGGCCTTTTTCAAACTTTTACGGCCGCTTTTAACTTTAAATTACATAATGGTTTAACCTGGATGCTCTTCCATTTTTAGACATTAAAAATCTTATATTTGGAAGCAATCAACTATAACCATCGAGTATCATCATCTAAGCTCATTTTATTACTCGAGGGTCCCTTAATTTGCAGAAAGTCATCAACAGATTAACTTGAAACTGATCAACTTTCTCAAACGCAGTCGTTATTTACTAATTGATATGGCAAAATAGACCAATCGTTAAAAATCACGCGGGACCGAGATCTCAGAATTGCTGCTTTTAATATTCTTGATTAAAAACAAACTTGGCGAGTTTAGATCTATGTTGTTAAAAACATCAAAACAAAAAACATGCGTATGATCGCACACTTCACTTCATAGTATTTTAACTATGATTTATTTCTGCTGTTATGATGCAACTAAACCGTGCAATATTTCGCAAACTTACCCGCTGAGTCGCTGTCTGATGATTCGGACTCGCTTTCGTCGATTCCATCGAAGCCATTTCGAACATCTTCGAATTCGTCTGCCTCTCCATCATCCGCCATGTTTGTTTTGGTTTTTCGTCACCTTGCTTGCAATGATCTCTGGGAGCCTTGCATGCTTTCATTTACTGGAAAGATTGTCCAATCAGATTTCGTTTCGTACCTTTTAAGTCGAGCAACGACCGGAAACCCTCGTTAATCAGTTCGTCATGCCTCGGAATTTTTCTCGTGACTTGCTCGTTTTGTGCTTTAAAAAAATTACGTCATTCTGTGCTTATTAGCCAATCAGCGTCTGATTCGTAACTCACTGCAGTTAACCAGACATACTTCAACCAACTGCGTTCGCTACGAATTTCTAAGTTTGTTTACGACCCGGGCTTGAAATCATTGGGATTTCATTCAAGGATTAAGTGTGTCTTCTTTATACAAGTTAGTTCGACTGAAATTGAATCTAAAAAATGCAGTGCGAAAGACTAGTGGTTTTGACTACGGCGCTTTTCAGCATTATGGCTTCTAACATCGCTCTAGCGAAGGACTATTACCAAATCTTAGGTGTTTCAAGAACTGCAACTGATAGACAGATTAAAAAAGCATTTCGAAAACTAGCTATGAAATATCATCCTGACAAAAACAAGAGTAAAGACGCCGAGGAAAAATTCCGAGAGATCGTGCAAGGTAAGTTTTGATGGGCTATCCGCATGAGACTGTCAGAAGTAAATTTGTCAGAGATTGTTTATTTTACGTTGACTGGTTGCTTACAAAATTACTGCACCAAAAGAGTGGAGCCACTTGCGATGTTTTTATCTGTTTTGAGAGGCATACGTGTCGAAAGTATAGACATCATTTTTTCTTCGCCCTCTATATATTTCACGCCATCATTATTCAATGTTCGAAAACCCTTGCAAGGTTCGCTGCGTTCCTGCAGTTTTATCTTTGCATTGCCAAACGAAAAGAAGCCGTCTGTAGTTTTTTTGGGGTATTTTGGTTCAGTAATTGTTAACAGTAGTTTCTTTTTTCATCTTTCAAAAGCGAAAAAGCAAGAAATAAATACTAGTCAAACTTGTAAAAATAATGTAATACGTAGTTTTTGCGGTTTAATTATTTTTGGTTGACGAAAACGACACATTCTCCTGCAACATCCCAAATCATCAGCGTTCTTTCCAACACTGATAATGAAATATCTATATAAGTTTTATAAAATTGAATCTTGTAGTTTTTTAACCTAAAATGAAGCGGTTTTAAAAGAAGTCTTAAAAAGTGTAAAAGAAGTTAAGATGAAAATAAAAATTAAACTGATGTTTGTAGGTCCATTGATTCTTCGAGAACCGTTGTACCAAGCACTATAAAAAGGAAAAGTTGTTTCGTGCATAAAACTTGAAGTGTTATAATTATAACTTCAGAGTTTGGCAACTGAACAATTAAAATTTATTCAGAATTTTTTCCTTCAGTCGCATGTTGTCAAGGACTCGCGAACTTGATGCTACTAATTAACATGACATTAAAACAATTACGTTATCGGTACTTTATAATCATGTAATTTAAAAACTTTAAATATATACCCCACTCAGCGCTTTTGGGAAAAGTGGAATAAAACTCAAATATGGTCTTACTATATAATTGTTGTATCAATTGTCTAACTGAGTTATTTTTTTGGAATTTGCTACGGCAGGAATTAAACTTTAACTTTCCTTTTTTTTGTTAATAATTTAATGAAATATCCTACGGTAGATCTTGGTTTAAATGGTGTTACGTTTCTTTCCAGTAGATGGGGAATATGTTTCATGTTGATTATATCTTTTTGGCCATATTTCTTAAATTCTGTTTGTATTTATTAAACATTAAGATAACTTAAGGTTTCAAGATAATTTTTTATCATTAAAGCAGTGTAAAAGGAGTTTAAAATGTTTTGAACGTTAAACTTTTGTCAGAGCAGCATCAAACCTGTTTCACTGTCTGCCCAAGGGATACTATTTGGTTACTTAGCTTGCATAGAGGACGCAAAAGTTTAAATCAATCAAATGGAAGTTAAATTTTACCTCAACCATAGTTTAACTTTCTGAAAACCTTTTAAAATTCTGTGTCTAATTGAAAATTTTATTTGCTAGTACTAAAATCAATATTTGTATAAATTAGCTGAAAAACAATATTTTATTAATTTTCTGCAGTGTGTAAAATGAAAATGCCCCTTCAGCCTTAAAAAAATATTGTTAAATAATAGCATAATTTTTTAACCATGAGCACAAATTTTTTAATCAGTGTTTCAATGTTGTCAATGACTACAAATGTATGGCTTGGTTCTCTGTCATGATATGCACAGTAAAACAGATTTGATTAAGTTAAGATTGATTGTCATTTGATTGACCCTAGAGTACAGTAATGATCACTAATCACTGAACTTTCTTTTTATAGCATATGAAGTGTTGTCAGATGAAAAGAAAAGGAGTCAATATGATCAATTTGGAGAAGATGCCTTTAAAAATGGGAATGGATTTCACAGTAGCGGTGGTGGTTTTGATTTTAATGATATTTTTAAAGACTTTAGTGGATTTGGCCATGATGATGATGGCCAAAGAGGACAACATGATACATTTAAATTTTCCTTTGGTGGATTCGATGATTTCTTTGATGATAATGATGATGAAGATGACCCATTTGGAGACTTTGGTGGTGGTTTTGGCGATTCGTTCTTTGGATCAGGGGATCACATGTGGCATGAGCAAAGAGAAAATAATAATTTTCACAGAAATAATCATTTTCACAGGACTGTAAAGCATGCACAGTTCCAACAAACAAGATCAGGAGGTAAGGTCCATGATTGGTTGTTGTACTGTATCTCCATTCCCAACCCAGGCAGTCATTGGCATGTTCACACTCAGACATTGTGAAAAACACTCTGCTTGGTCAAAATCACTCAGACTATACCTCCTGCTAGACTTGTTAACACACAGACGTGGTAAATAATTAATGAGTCTGATCAATTACAGTCAACAGTTTAATCCCCTCCCCCCATTCTTAACTGCAACCTTCATTACACTGTTAACCCCCCCCCTCCTTACCTTTTTCCTGAAGCTGCCAATGGTGCCATTCAAGATGCTTAACCATAGAGTTGTGTAAAAAGACATACAGTAAGAGTGGTCATTTTGTCTCAAAATGAAACAAAAAAAATAAGGTACAAGCAAAGAAAGTAGCAAGATTTTCCTTTCAATACAGGGCTTGACATTAACGGTGGCCCAATGGCCCCAAGACACTTTTTGCCCTTTTGGGCCAGTGCAGTCCGATGGGTGTAAGTTTATCAGAATCGTGGATGGTGGAAAGCAAAAATAGTGTCACTGCCAAATATACTTATTTCTCCCAAAAGGAACTACATAAAAGAAATGAAAAAAAATTATGCCAGTGCAATTTTCATTGAGCCAGTAAAATTTCAAATTTTAGTGGCCTGATGGGCAACTTATTCGATATGCTTTATGTCAAGCCCTGCAATGGTAGAAAAAAATATTTGTATATGATATTAAATACTACATATTAACCGAGAGTGAGGTCATTACAGGGAAATCTCAGACCTCTGCCTTCTTTGGTAATGAGGCCTCGGTCTTGAGATTTCCCTGTAATGATTGAATGGACAAGGTTAATAAGTTATTTATTATACAGCCATTAGTCTATTTTTGGAGGAAAACAAAAAAAACACATGCTTGTACAGCCATTTCAAATAATGTTCACTTGGCTGAATAGGCAGTTAAAAATGATTTCTTCAAAAGTGAACAGTCAAAAATAAAATAAAAAAATGTCAAAAAAAATTTAAAAAATCACGTATTGACTGTTCATTATGAATTGTCATCATGACCAGTCTTTACAGGGAAATCTTGCCCTCTCAGCAGCCAATCAGATTGCAGGAAACTATCTATTAGCCATATAATAATGATTATTAAATGCAATCTTGATGGAATAAACTGAATTTATATTAATTTTGCAGAATATTAAGTAATAATTCATCTAAAAGTTAGCTATACTTTGCCAACAATGATAACACAGCCTTGGTTTTGGAAACATTTTTCGCATACTTATATGTCAGTAGCTATTTGGCTGAAAAACATATTTGAGAATTTTTTTTTACTGTAACTATTTTATACTTGCAGGTGGCAGAAGTTGTCGAACAGTGACAAGAAAAGTTGGTAGCATGGTTACCACATTTACAGAGTGCTCATAGACATTTTTTCATTGCTAAGAAAAATCATTATTTAAATGCTGTATTGAATAAAAGAAAAACTTATGGATCGAGCATTTCTAAACTTTTGTGGAAATAGAGAAGTATATGTACAAGTGTTAGTGAAACACTCTGTTATAAAATATTGTTAGAATGTAAATTGAGTTAACTGTTGATTTTGTACATAATAAAGAACATTTTGCTAAAAAGTTTTTCTTAACTGTAATTTGGGTGCAACATAAACAACTACTGTTTTAATGCTTTTATCCTGAATTCTGCAGTAAGCATTTGGTTTTCCTCATAGGTTCTTATCATTTGCAACAATCCATAGCATTATAACTAGTATACCCTTTTGTCTCACATCCTCCATTATGAACCATGTCGTTTTAGATTGCACCCTAACCCTTTTTCCCTTACTTAGTAACTAAAATAAGAAAATCCCTGTTAACTGTATTTGGCTAGTTTTATTTAATTGGTTTAATTTATGGGTTGAAAGGGACTGCACTACGAGATGTTTTATCTTGTTTTGCCATGATCAGAACTTAATTTCTGGTTTTAAAAGCGAACACATTAACTTAAAATACCGTAAGTAAAATTCTTGTCTTGATTTCCACATGAAAATTTTGCCCTGTTACAAAATTTCTTTCTGGTATCAGGTAAACTAGAAAACTCAAATCTGAAATGAAAACCCAATGGCCTTTAGTCTCATCTAACTGTCATACACAATTTTCAAGAAGATTCCAGCATGAAAAGATGGTACATGGTATTTTTGTTTTGGAAAACTGAGCTGATCAATTTTAACATGTAATGTACAAACTTCATTCTAGAAAGAAACCGGTTAAGGACTCCTTGTACTGTATCAAGGAAATTCCCCCTTGTATCTCTCAACTCTCAATGAAAACCATATACAGCTTCTTCATCAATTTCTCGATGCCTGAGTAAGGCAGGCCAGCTATGCAATCTGCCATGAATCATAGCAGTGGACTTTAACCCTTTAACTCCTAAACCGGCCACAGGCTATGGTACTAACTTAAAAAATTCAATCTTTCTTAAACAAGAAAATCATGCTTCTATTTTGGTTTTAAAGCAAACTT
>JAOEHV020002406.1:0-19292 GCA_025447995.2 Isaurus tuberculatus | reverse complement strand
ATTTTATCTCAAATGCGGCGCTCATTCGGGGGCGGCGCTCAATCGCGGGCGGCGCTCAAACGAGTAAATACGGTAACTGTTCTTTGATGTTAATGTACTTAAGTTTCCATTTATAAGTGATCTGCGTTCCATAAATTTTAGACTAGACGCAAAATATCTTCTAAATAAAGACCTACAATAATATTAATCTGCAGTTATACATGGTCATCATTTTCAGTGTTTCACATCAAATTAGGAACGCTTTGTACCGCAGCTTGGATTCGTTGTCAAATATGATTTATCATGCAGAACCTAAACTTTTTTCTTTAATCGGCGTTGTTTTACCTCGATTGCGAATTCATCTGATCGTTTGTAAGTTTTCTCTGTGCGTAAGAGCTTCTTGAGTTTCTCGATTTCAGCTTTTTGTAATTTGTTGTGCTTAATTTGCTGTTCCAGTTTGCTTTGGAGCTTCGAGGTCCTTGCAGATTCAGAATATGATCTCAGCTTGACAAAAAGAAATACCAATAATTCTGCTGCAATTACACCTCCAAAAATGAACTTTGACTTGTAAATCAAGGAAGCAATAAGGGCGGCAGTATTGAAAATTCCCAAAGCAATAGACTTGAAAGAAAATTTTCGCTTTGGTTCTTTTTTGTCTTCTTCGGTTAGTGTTTCTTTTATTTGTTTCACATCTTTCATAGTGCTCTCAGCGTGTACTGAGAGTTCTTTGGCCGCATCACATAGGTCGTCAACTAGTACCTGATCTTCTTCATCTTCCGATCCAATTTTTTGAAGCCTAGTTATCATGCTTTCGTAAAACTGAGCTCTTTCAAGAGCTTTTTTCTCGGCAATCTTCTGTATTTTGAGTTGTAGATCCAAATCTTGCTTACAGCCGCTGTCTTTCTGCTTTGGTATGCACTTTTTCATTTCCTCCATTTCTTGTAGTTCCCAGATTAGTTTGGCAAGTTCTTTCTGTTTGATCTTTCTATTTACCTGTTCTTCATCAAGCTCCTTTACAAGAGAATCAATTGCAACTTTTTGAGCTTTCACCACTTCGTACTCTCTGTCCAAAATTTCCAAGATGTCCTCTAATTCCGCGTTCTGTTGCTGCAGTTCTTTTCGTTCCTCCAAAAGTGTTTTCTTGATTCGTTTCATGGACATCCAGATGTTGGCCGCAAATAAAACAATGAAACAGAATGTTGCTTGCATAACAAAGAAGCTTACTTGAGATGTGTAATGAGACAAACCGATTGCTATACCAGCTATGATTGGAAAAGAAAACATCGGAAGATTGATTTTATAAAGTCGTGGAATGTCATCTGTGGCCACTTTTACTTCGAGTTTCTGATATTTTCCTTGTTCTTGATTTATAACAGCTTCTCTTTCTTGTCTCATTTTCTCAATGTTGTTTCGAAGTTCTTGGTATTCTTTCAAGGTCACCGTGTTCTTTTCGTCTTCCTCTAACTTCGCTTTTTCTGCTTCTCTTAGTCTTCTCTCCAGCATCTCCACTACGTTATGAAGCTCGTCCAAATCTTCGTCGGATTTGTTGTTCAATTTATCTTCTTTTTCTGAAATTTCCTCTTCCAATTGCTCCTTTATTTGCTCAATAAGTTTCACGTCGGTCTCAATCTGTAGTTTCATTTCTTCAATAGTTTCTTGTTGCCTGTCGTTTTCTAGTTTTTTCAGTGTAAGTTCCTCTTGGAGACTTTTAATTGCATCTTGGCTTTCCTTGTATTCTTCCAGCCCACTTTCGCTAGATATCCAGGCATTTTCCAAATCCATTCGCTTTTCAGTAAGTTTTGATATTAAAAACACTGCTGGTAATACAACAAATGCGAGCACTACTCCAGCAAGTTTAGGCGATAGGTAGCTTGGAAGTAAAACCAGTGTTATGGCTAATACGATGTACAATGTTATTTTTTGGTATTTTTGGCTTGACGTAACCCTCGGGATGTCTGTTTTTGTATTCGCTTTCTGCCCGTTGTCGTCGTTTCCTTTCATTACCTTAACATTTTTTGTTTTGTCAAAAACATCTTTAATCGTTTCTTTTGATACAGGATTGTCTTCAAATACATCATCGTCTCCCATCTCTATATCGGATTCGTCACTAGAATCATCGACTGTTTGAAAGATTCCATAATCCGATGGGAGTGGACATTGAACCGAGACAGTCTCTACAATGGCAATTTTCTCCGTAACTGGAGTGCTTGACTCTTCCATGCTACTTTTTAGCTCCTCTAGAATGTTTTCTTCTTTAATTGAACCCAAAACGGTCAATCGCGGTTCTTTGGTAATCCGTTTGTTATCGTCGTTGCTCGAGATGGCTAGATGGTCTTTATTGGCGGAATTTTGAGGTGATTTCTCAGGAACTGAACTTAGATTTGAGTCTGAAATTTAAAAAAGGAAATGAACAAATGATTTATCTAACCTGTTTTTCTTATCTTTCTATTCTTAGTCTATCATTATTTTGTTGCCTCACACGCGCTCACAGTCTCATATTTAAACAGAATGAAAATGTAGACAAAATTTTACAAATAATCTTTTGTTTTATGTCTACTTGACCCTGCCATGATTACTCCAATTTATAAACCAGCATTTTTAGAGATAAACATTTTATAGATCAGTTTTTTGACTCCAATTCAATGAGTTATACCTGTGTATCACAATAGCTTTATTAACCAATAGACATGCAAATTGTAAAACTCTTTAACCTAAACAAGAATGTGTAAGCATGCACCATTTATGAAAACAGTTATGGATTAGTTCGGAATCGATACACCAGTCTTACTTCTTGCGTGTTCGTAATTCAACGTCCAAAGCTATTTGTCATTCGTACTGCTTACTAGACTAGTTGCATATTCGTACTATGCAAGTCAAATTGCAAATGATGGCAAAGCCAATCTATTTATATATGTAAGTATTTTAAATGATTGGAATACTTTCTGAATCATGTTCAATGAGGAGCTGTTATCGGAAGCACAAAGAGAAACTGCGGTTCCTAGTTGTTGAGGTTGTGCGATGTAACACGAGGCTGTTAGTTTGATTTGTTTATTAACAAGATAGTGTAAAGAAAAGAATATTAGAATTTCTTGATTTGTGTTAGAAAAATCAACGATAATATGATGATAACATTTCCAAGTTACTGAATAAGCGCATTAGATATGAATCGTTAGTTAGTGTGAAACTAGAAGCGGTGTATATATCACAAATACTGCCTTGTGGTTGGCTGCTCTACTAGAGTCTAATTATAACTTAAAACATTATTAAAGTTTTTCTTATTTAAAACAATTAGGACGAATTGACTAAGCACCATTAATGGAAATCTAGTTGATATCTATCGCAAATGCTGTAATCTGATTGACTACCGTTCAGGTGATAGATAGTGCCTATGCAATGATGCCTGGATGTAAATAGACACTGCAATATTATGGCGTCTTCTTCATGGTTTTCGGACGTATTTATGAAAAAATTTGTAGCATCTAATCGACAAGCAAACTCAGGATAAAAGAAAGGCAGCAATAAAATATAGTTTAGAAATTTTAAAGGTATTTTAAAGGAAATTTTGAAGCTTCATTTTAACAAGTTTCACTCGACAGTGACTAAACCACGAAACTAAGCTGTGTATCTCCAACATTCATTTGACACAGAATAGAATAAAACACTATATATCAAAGAAGTATCGCTGTTCTTTTGTTTATTCTCCAGAGAGTTAGACTGTATATTGACTCAGAAAAACCGTAAGTCATAGTCTAAGGGTTTAATAGATCATAAGGATGAAAGCCGAAAGTTATATTTTCTGGGGTTACTTGAGGCCATCAGGTCTAAGTTTCTCCAAGTATTCAGACATGCAAAATGGCATTCAAAAGTAAAGAATTAAATACAATTATTTGGGGGCAGATAAAAAATTTAATTTTTAGATTGTAATGTGTAACACACGGCCACATCAGCTGTACAGCTGCCGCGTCTATTTTTACCGTATATAAATAAAGGTTCTTATTATTGAATGAATGGATGTATTGTTAACATCGGCATCAAAAACGAATCGGGTGCAATATGGTATCGTATACGATTAATTAAATGCACTATTTTTTTTAACCGTTTAATTAACAGTTAAGAGGCAGTTTAAAGTTACTGGGACGGCGTGGTTAGCGCAGTTGGTAAGAACTCTGCCTTCCAACCACAAGGTACCAGGTTTGTTCCTGGCTCTGTCCAGGTTTGAATTAACATTTGTGTGACCTGTTCTGCTAAATCTAACTCGGCTTTCCATCCTTAGGTGGTCGGAAAATAGAGTACCAGCTACTTTGGCTGGGAGCTAATCTGCTGTGGATTGGATTCCCGTTTAGGGGGAGTCAAAGACTCTTTTCCTTCTAGCATTAAAGAAACCGGACAAGTGCTGGCCCAATGAACAACTAGGATTGTAAAAGGATTAAGAGACAGTGTTAGACCGTAGATTAAGTTTTTACCTAACACATCTGTCTCTTTATTTGCCCAGGGTAGACTAGCGTTTCGATCTCGATGTGAATCATCGCCATCCAGATCCTCGAGACTTTTCAGCAGTCTCTCTTGTCTTGCTTTTTGTTTAATTCTCTCATTAAGCTGCGATCTGAAAACAGTTAAAAGATTTTCTTTCCTTTTCAGATCTTTATTGTTCATGTTTCTAAGATTTTTCGATTCTCTAATATCTTCCTCAAGACTTTGTACAACACTTTCTTTGCACTGAATGTCGTCTGCGAGTTCCATTATCTTTTCTCGAACGTTTTTTATCACCGTTTCAAAGTCTTCGTCGCTACTTTCTTTATTGTCTTTGTTTTTTCGCCTCAAACGTACTTTCTCCGCTGCCTCTAATCTTTTGAGTTCTGTTTTTGTGGCTAAGTATAGACGTTTTAGAAGCTCGACGGACTTTTCCAGTTTCTTAACCTTAAGTTCTTTTTCCTCAACTTTCTGCTCAAGGTCCTGCTTTAAAGTGCCCACAATTTGTATGTCTTTAGTTATCTTCTTGCCAGCTTTTCGTAGAACTTTCTCCTTCTGTTTTAACACCTTAGCTTTTTCCTCGCTCTCAGTCTTAATTAAGTCAAGATTTTGCTTTAAGTTTTCTACTCTTGTTGTTGCCATTTGGATGTCTTCTTCTTTGTAGCTCAAATGTCGTTTGAGTTCTGATAGTTCGTTGTTGTTTACTTCCATTATTTGCTCTTTCTGATCCATGTCTACTTTCAGTTGCTCATATCTTGATTTTTCGTATTCAATTTCTTTTCCTTGTTCACTACAGTGTAGCTGAAGTTCATAAAGCACCTTTTCAGCGTGTTCACATCCTTGTTTATACTTTTGCTTTTCTCTTGCTAAAATCTCCAAATCCTTTTTAAATTCATCGTTTTGCAGATACACATCTCTTAGTAATTCTACCTCCTGGTTCTGTTCCATAAATTTCTTTTTCCATTCTTCAAGTAAAAATTCTAACTCTTCTGTTCTGGCATCTCTCTCTTTTTTCTCTTCACCATCTTTTTCGTTTTGCTCTATCAGCGTTTCAAGAAGCAGTTTATTGTCGGAAACTTTTTTCTGGAGTTGGCAAACCAGTTCTTCAAGCTCCTCGTTCCTCAATTTCTCTTCAGCGAGTTGCTCAAACATATCCGACAAAGCTTTATCTTTGTCGACATTTTTCCTTTGTTCTTCATTTAAGTTGATATATAGTTCATAGCTTCTTTGTTTTTCTTCCTCGATTAAATGTCCAAGCCTTGCTTGTTCATCGTCAAGTCTTGTCAAAAGCTCTTTAATTTCGTCGTCTTTAACTTTCGTTTCCCATTCTTTTGTTTCGACAACTGTTTTCAATTCATCTTGCAATTTTTTCTCAGTTGCTTTCAGTTTTGATTCTAACTCGGTCTTCTGCGATTCTTCTGTCTCAAGTCGTGTAGCAAGTACACTATAATTTTGGCCTTCTGATTCCAAGGCTGTCTTAAGAGCTTCAATTAGATTCTCCCTGTGTGACTTTTCTTGTTCCATCGCTCTTATTCTATCTTCAACGTCGTGCAACAGTATTTTTTGCTCTTCTATCTCAAATCTAAGTCTCTCGCTTACTTGTTTCAGATGCTCGTTTTCTTCTTGGTATTTATCTTTTTCTGCCTGTTCCGCTTTAAGGTTTTCTCGTATTTTGGTGCACAAGAAAACTTCTTCCTCGACCAATTTAGTTAATTGATTGTTTTGGTTCTTTGTATCATTTAACTCCACGTCCAACTCTCTAGCCTTTTCTTCTTTTTCTTCATAGCTGTCTTGTAATTGTCTTATTAAATTTTCAGCTGTTTTTATCTTCTCTTCTCTTTCAACACCTCTTACTTGTTCCGCTGTCAAGGCCGCGCTCAGTTGAAGAGCGCGTTCGCTTTCCTCTTCCAAAGCGAATTGTGACAGTTTTTGGTTTTCCCTTTCTCTGGCAAGAGTTACTTTCAACTCTTCAATAAGTGCCTTTTTCTCCGATGCTTCGCTTCGTTCAATAGTTAGTTCTTCTGTTAACTCAAAAACGGTATCTTGTTCTTTTTCTAAATTCAATTTCAGTTCATTAAGGACTTCCTTACTATTGTTCACCATTTTCAAAAGCTCCTTTATTCTGAATTCTTGATCGTTCTTCTCTGATGAAAACTTTTGTGACATTTCTTGTCGTTTTTTTTCGTTTTCATCTGCTTTTCTCGAAACTTCTCTTAATCTTTCTTGATTTTCCTTAAAGTTGTCTTCTAACTCTTTAATTACTGTTTCTGTCAAATCCGCATTAAGCTTCCTTTCTTCCTCCAGCTCCTTTGATATGCTATCAATAATGCCTTCGTAGCTTTTGATTTTTAAATTCTTCGCCTTTTTGACAAAATTCAAGTTTTTGGACATAATTCTTTCTAGTTTTTCGTTCATTTCATCGATACGCGTGGCTTCTTTAAAGAAAATCTTCTCTAATATTTCTTCTAGTTGCAATAACTGTCTTTTAAGCTCTAGCAATGATGCTGCTATGTAGTCTTTTTCTTTTTCTGAGAAGAAGGAATCGACTTCATCTTGATATTGTATCTTGTGACAGATGTCCTCGTATCTTTTCTTTATGCCGTCAAGCTCGACTTTCATTTCGTCCATAACGACATCGTATTCTACCGTCTTGTTGATAAGTTGCTCTATTCTTTTGTCTTGATCAGTGTTTTTTGCATTCTCCTGTTGAACCTCTTGCATTAGCTTGTCGTGTTTTCCTTCTACTGCAGCAACTGTTGTTTTAATGTCTTTTAAGGACAATCGCTGTGTGGTGAGTCTCTGACTAACTTTTCTGGCTGAGAGGTCTTCAGTACTCACACTTTTGTTACCATCTAACGCAGCTTGTGGCAAACAGCGCAAATGTCTGTTGATGCGATCCACTTTGGATTTGATCTCTCCTACGGTTGATTGATACTCCTCAACTTTCTTCTTCAAATCATGGACTATCGTAATTTGGTGAAAGTATCGTCCTTTTTCAGCAGTAAGGAGATCTTCGATTGTAGCAGCCCTTGATCGCTCGCTCTCTGCTTCGCTTTGAAGATCCATCACAAGAATCTGATTTTCTAAAACCTTTTCAGTAAGTTCTTCAATATGTTGATTCTTTACGCGAACTTGCTCTTTTAGATCATTTATTTCTTCAGAATATTCCATGATAATCTCCCTGTCTTTGAGATTTGTGTCTTTATAGTCTGATATTATTTCATCTTTTTCCGCCGATTGACACTGTTCGTCTCGAAGTAATTCATTCATTCTTTCGAGATCTTCTTCCAACTGAACGATTTTCTCGTCTCTTCTTTGTATTTCTTTTCCCTCGAATTCCTCTTTCAGTGTCTTCAATCGACCTTTAAGTAACTCTGCTTTTTTCTCATCTAAACCTTTTGAGTCTGACATTTCATTGAGTATTTCCGTGATTTCCTTTAGGTTTGTAAGTTGTAACTCAAGCTGGTCAGATTTATCTTGCTCTTCTTCGAGTTTTCTTTCAAGTTCTTCTATTTGTACGTCTTTTCTGTCAAGTTCTTCAGATGCCTCTCTGTCAAACACCTCGTATTTTTCCTCGGCTTCGTCGTACCTTGAGTTTAATTCCATTATGGTTTCTTCAAATTTTTCATTTCTTTCTCTTTCATTTATTAGCTCTGTTTCCAGGCTTGCCACTGTTACACCCATCTCTTTATTTCTCTCTCGCAAAGCTTCAAGTTCCACCATTACACTACTCGACTCTTTTCCGGGTGAACGATTATCAAGCTGTTCTCGCAAGTCATCGATAACTTGACTTTTAGTGATACAATCATTCTTAAAAACTTGAAGTTCTCTTGTGACGTTGTTAATGTCCAGTTTTAGTTTTTGCTCTTCCACGGCATAACGTTCTACTAACTCTTGAATACCTTTTTCTTTTTCGTTTATGTTTTCTTTGAGGCTCTCAATTATTTCAAGTAGCCGCTGGTTTTCTTCCTCAACTGACTTTAAGTCCTCTAAAGACTGTGACTTGATTTCTTGATTGTATTTATCGTAAGCCTCAGCAGCTATTAATTGCTCGTTTAATTCTGTTATCTCATTTTGAAGATCTTCATTTTTCACCTTTACTTCGTCTAATTCTTTTTGTAGTTCTTCAACTTTTTCCTTTTCTTGATTTAGAACAGTCTCTTGGATTGAAGCTGCATTTTCTAGTTCTTTGTTTTCCGATTCAACAAGAGTTACTTTGTGTTCTAACATCTCACATTTGAGTGTGTATTCATCTTTGACAAGCTTTTCTGATTCGAGGGCATCTTTTATGGCTTCTAGTTTTTCCTGTGTGACTACAAGCTGCGTTTCTTTTTCTGCTAGTACCCTTTCATTTGCTTTGTTTTTATCACGCATCGTTTCTAGTTCTTGTTGTGTTTCTTCAAGCTTTTTATCTTTATTTTCTACATTTTCTTTCAATGAAGTAATTTCTTCATTAAGTCTTTCTTCATCGGTGATTTTACTTTTTAACACTTCAACTTCATGCATCCACTTATCATTTTTTTCCATTTCATTTTCTAACGATTCTTGGAGTTGTTCAACCTCATGTTTTTTATCTCTAGAATTTTCTTTCTCCTCATTCAGTTCACTTTTTAGTAGATCTATCTGTAACGCGAATTCTGTTGTCCTCTTACTCTCTTCTCCTAAGTCACTGTTAAGATCTTCATTTCGTTGTTCCATATTATTCACAAGATTCTTAGTCTCTTCTAGCATTTTCTTGTGCTTGTCCACCTGTGTTTCAAGACTTGCCTTCTCTTTTTCTTTTTCTTCAATCTTATCCTCAAGCTTTTTTATTTCTTTTGCGCGTTCTTCAAGTTCAACTATTTTGATTTCTAAAGAAGATATTCGATCCTTCAAGCTGTTGTTCTCCGCAGTTTGGTCTCCAATTTTGTCCTGTAATTCTTTCACCTTTTCTTTTTCTTCCATAAGGGAGTTCTCGTTTATGGCGGCTTTGTTTACCACTTCTTTGTTTTCAGACTCAGCAAGGGATAGTTTGTTTTCTAAAACCTCGCACTTTATTGTGTACTCATTTTTCACAAGTTTTTCAGATTCAAGCACTTCTTCTGTGCGTTGGAGTTCGTCTTGTGTGCTTTCAAGCTGTCTTTCCTTTTCTAAAAGTGCTCTTTCATTTTCTTTCTGTTTATCATGCATCACCTTTAGTTCTTGTTGTGTTTCTTCGAGCTTTCTTTCTCTGTTTTCCAAATCTTCTTTCAAAGATGCGATTTCCTTATTAAATTCTTCTTCTTTTGTTATTTTACCTTTAAGCAGGTCAACTTCACGCAACCACTTTGCGCTTTCATCCTTTTCACTTTCCAGAGATTCCTGTAGTTTTTTAACCTCATCTCTTTTTTCTTTAGTGGTTTCTATCTCTTCGGCAAGTTGATTTTCCAACTCATTTATCTGTGATCTTAGCTCTTTTGATCTCTTACCTTCTTCAGCAATATCATCCAAAAGTGTACTGTTTCGTAATTCTAAAGTGCTTACTAATTTCTTGTTGTTTTCTAATACATTTCTATATTCGTCTATTTGTTTTTCTAGAGATATTTTCTCTTTTTGAATGTTATCGTTCCTGTTCGACATTTCTTTTAATTCGTTTTTACATCTCTTTAGCTCAGCCGCCTGAATCTCCAATTCTGATACTTTGTCTTTGATGACTTTATTTTCTTCCTCCATTTTCACGTTGTTTGCTTCTTCTCGACTTAATTTACTTTTTAGCACTTCAACTAGCTTTAGCCATTCTTCGTTTTCTTCCTTTTCCTTTTCAAGTTTTTCTACTAGTTTTTCAATTTGTGAGTTTTTATCTAATCTTGATTTGATTTCCTCGTCGAGTTGGCTTTCTAATTTATCCATTTCTGATCTTAATTCTGTCGATTTTGTACTTTGTTTAGCTAAATCTTCTGATAGTTCTGTATTTTTCAATTCCAAGTTATCTACTTGCTGTTTATTGTTTTCCATTAATTTCTTATAGCTGTCAATTTCTTTTTCTTTTTCAATCTTCTCATTTTCTTCACGTTCGAGTTTTGAAGAAAGTGTCCTCACTTCTTCACTGTATTTGTCTACGTCGGCGGCTCGCGCTTCTAAAGATGCGACCTTGACTTTTAAATCATCAACCATTTCGCTCTGTGTTTCGAGTTCTTTCTTGGTTTGAGACATAATTAACTTCGCTTCTTTCAGAAGAGAGCTACCTTTTTCCCACGACTCAAATTCCTGGACAAGATCATCACCCTTTATTTGGATTAGCGATACTCGAAGCCTTTTCGATTCTTCAAACCGTTCGCGAATTTCATTCCACCATTCGTCGTTTTCTCTCTTGAGTTTGCCTATCTGTTCTTCTTTCTCCTCATTTGCATCGTCTTCGTACAGTATCTGAGCTTTCCCAACAAAATCTCTGACTTTAGGTTCCTCCTCAAGTATTTCTTCTAATAGATGCTCCAGTCGCGGAAGTTTTTCTGATATGTCTTTCCCCCTTTCGTTTAGTTTTGTTTTAAAATGATCAAACTCGGCTTTACCACTTCCAGTCTCAAACAAATTACTTTCTACAAAACTTATTTTAGGTAAAATTTCTTTATATGCTTTTTCTTCTTCTTTTATCGAGGAAATGAGCGTTTGAAGATTTGTTCGCTTTTTTTCAACTTTGATCATCAAACCGTTAACATGATCCCGGAGATTGTCCACTTCGTGTTCGACGTCAGACAATCTTGGGCTTCCAATGTCTTCTTCATCGGACATTTTCGTTGTTGTAATTTATTAAGCCAGATCCTGAAATACATAAAATTAATTACTTTGCTACAAACTTGTTGTTTTTGAAAACCATAACAAAACCAGGAGATTTAGAACTAAATTCGACTGCTTATCTCTCAATATTCCAGGTTATGTTATACAAGAAGCTACAATTAAAAATTACAGTAAAAACTATGAAACTTAAAAACTTTCTGTATTTTCTTTATTTTTTTTACTCCCTTAGTTTTTACAAGAAGTCGTTCAGACAGGATAATTACAATGAATTAAATCATGTGGTATTTCATGTGGTTTTAAAATCGCCGTGTTTTTTCTGGAAAACTTCCTAAAATGAAAATTTAAGCCGTCTCAATAAAAACATGAGAAACGACCATTTTGTAAAAGTCTTTTGAACTCATAAAGGCAATTAACAATCAATCAATGTTGCCGCTTTCGATCTTGAATTGGGCAAAATTTTTACTCTGTCATGTTGTGCACAAGTTTAGGCATATAAATCCTGGAAAAAAAACAGTTTCTAAAAGGTATTTTACACAGACTAATTAGAAACACATAAACGGTCTCTTTTAAACCTTTCAATTGAGTATTCGTTGAATACATACATGTAGCTCACAATTTCGTTGAAATAATCTTAATAACAGCTAAACAAAGGAATGCCTTTTTAAGCAAAAAGTTAGGAAAAGCATTTTTTAAAACCCTTTCCGCTAAATTTTTTAAACAAGTTTTGAAAGTCGAAATTTACTTCATTACCAAAAGAGTGATTTTGGTCGGCGTTTACGAGCGCCAGTATGTTTTGTCATTTCCGAAACAGAGAGGAACATACACCTAATGAAAAAATAGTGGCCGATGAAATTAAGTCTTGCGCAAACTTTTTTAAGTCTTCTGCTAAAGCTAAGCTCATGACAACAAAGCAGCGTGGTTAAAATAATGTACAATACGTAAATCTCTTAAAATCAAATTTTTACCTTTTGGAGACAATATGCATGCATTACTAGTAGTTTAAAAACAAGTTGATTTCAATCGAGTAAATAATTAATGGTGTTAAACAATGCGGTCCACTGAAAAAATTAAAAGGTAAATATTTATAATATACATGCAGTTCTACACTTTCACACGCTAGGAATCATTTGAAGCGTTTTCAATCTTTTCTTCCAGTAATTCTGCGCGTTTGTTGTATTTCTTTATTTCTGTTCTCATGGTTTGCAGCACTACTTCATTGTTCAAAAATATTTTTGCCAACTTATCTATTCTCATATCTTGTTCTCTGTTCTTCGACCAATTGTGTTGCATGGCGGCAGAAAGCGATAAAAGTTTGTTATCAACAATAAATAGTTTCTTTTTAAGCTCTTTTTGGCTTGCAGAGTTGCTTCTCAGATTATCCATAAACTTCTTTACTGGGAAGAAAGATGGCGGATCTGTGACACTTTTAAAGCTTTTGGGCTTCCATCCTTCACGAAATCTCTTTCGATAAATAGATACCAACTCAATTGCTGGTAATAATTCAGTTTCATATTTCTCAATTTTTTCAATCAATTCCCTGGCAACTTGAATTTCATACTCAAGTAAACTTTCATGTGAGAACTTTTTAAAGCTTCCATTAGTTTCAAAATTTTCCTTCATGTCTTTCTGTAAAGGCATGGCTGCTTTCAAGATTCTCGAAACAAAAGCTCATAATTGGCAATAACATTTAAGTTGCGTGTTTAAGAAGTTAAATCTTAGGTTCATCTGTCTCAGAGTTCTAGTTCAGAAATATTATCAAAGTGCACCTGGCTTTTAACCAAAAGTTTACGGTTGACCAGCTAGATGAATTATTAATTAAGATACCTGTCTAGAAATTGTCGTAAATATAATACATTAATGTTATTATTAATAATGTTAATGTCATTAGCTCTTAGCAAGATTTGATAACTTTCTCTCTCTGGTTTTTTCGCGTTCTTTTAGAAGTGGTATAAGTTCTTCAAGCTTTTTGTTATACTTTTCAATCTCCTTTTTTGTTTCCTTAATCAGAAATTCATACTTCGAAGTTTTGTGTTTTATCTGCTCAATGTTTTCGTCTTGTATGCGAGTGCGTCTTCTCTCATTTGTTAAGCCCTCCGAAATCTCTTTGTTTTCTTTTTCCATGGTAGTCAAGCTTTTCTTTAAATCCTTTTGAAGCATCGCTTGCAACTTAAGGTCATCATTAAATTTCTTGGAGGGAAAAAAATCCATTCCCTGGTTTGGTGTATGAGCTCCTTCGTGGAGTTTTTTCCAATGCTGATGAATTAATTCGATGTTTGGTGTGAGGCTAGAAAGATTTTCTTGATTCTCATCAACGCTTACTATTAACTCCTTCGCTATATCAATCTCGTCTTTGAATCTAACTACATGCTTTTGTCGTGGCGGCGGAACTTCTTCATCAAATTCCATCTCGAAATTAATGTAATCTCGAGTGACTCTTAACCTTTGAACAGAAATCTCCTCCATCAACGAATAAAATTGCATGAGAAATACCTGTATCTTTCTTCAACATTACGGTTTCGATACTAAGTTTGCCTTTGTGTTTTGACGTTTCTTCTTGTTGTTTTAGTTACAACACCTGTTAAAGACCGTGCAGAAATTAAAATGAATTATTGAAACGACTTGGTTAAGCCACGGCAATGTTTATGGATATTGTGGTTGCTTTCAAGTGCTCGTTCTGTTAAACATTTAACATTGTTATCAAACGCTTTTCTTACACTAATTATAACACGTTCTTCAGTATTTTGGTAACAGTCTAATTACGGTCGCTTGTGGAGTCTCCTGAAATTGTCCCTCGTTAATAATGGCTAGAAAAGCGCATAAAAAAGCTGTTATTCCTACAGGCGAAGGAGTTAACCGAGGAATCGTCGCAGAGTTTATAATCTTTCTAGTTTTCCAAGGGTTTGATTTATACGCTACTGCTGGAGTATTCGTAGAGTCTAGAGACGCTCTGAGCACATACAGTGAAACACTGAAACTCCAAAACAAGACAGTTAAAGGGTACGTGCCTCAAAACAGCAGTTTCAAAGCAGCAACTACATCAGTTCTCGCATCGAAACTTTGTACCTCCGACGGGGTTCTTGATGCTTTTTCCTCCAAAAAAATCACCGAACATATTGACACTTATGATACGGGGCTAAGCATTTACACATTCTTCTTTTCTGTTGCTTGTGGGATTTTCATTCTTCACTTTTTATACTGGGTTGCCCTATTGGTTATGTCATCACTGAAGGACGATTTCCTACAGGAATATTGGCACTGGACAGTTAAAATCAAGTTGTGTTTTACTCTGGCTGCAAGTTTCCTGCAAGACATCCCAGTGTCAACTGTCACGATGGAACTCTATCTCCTTAGACGAGGGAACGCTGGACTAATATGTTGGCAGTGCTCACTCGATTCAAATTGTGTAAATGATGACTACATTGAAAACATTTTAAGTAAAAGCACAAACGCTATGTCCCTCCTTATAGTTGCAATAACTATTACAACATTGTGGAAGGGAATCTCTGGCTTTTTCAGATGGGCGCGGGATGAACAATGCGATGTGTTCCCGCTGCGTGCACTAGCTTCCATCTTTGCTGGTTTTATATACATGACTGTCATATTAACACCATGTATGACAATTTTAAAGTACCGCTATTACACCTTGCCAGGCGTTACACCTGGATTTGTAGCAGCTGTTATTGACAGAGTTTTCATAATTGGTGCATTACTTTGGTCAGTCGGAATTTTGGCGGTTTGTTGCTGTCCTTTGCTTCAGTTGATAAAACTTGCACAGTGATTCGATTCGAGCGAAATTTATTTATGACGATTCTTTATGTAATTTTGATTTTATTTGAAACTGAAAAGCCATTTTAGCTTCAAACAAAACTTAATTCTGAGTAGCAACTTAACACTGCAAAACTGGTTGAGATAATTTTTTATACGTTTGCCAAATAAAACTAGCAATGAGTTTGGTTACTGTACTTGCGACATTCCTTTTTAATAATAAAATTCTTTTTTCGGTTATTGTCCAAATTTTTATTTTTATGCCGATTTTCGACTGAACATTTTTATTATTATTATTATTATTATTATTATTATTATATACTTTTTCGTAAATCTAGTATTGTATATTTAGTTTATTCTTTTTGTATTATATGTTGACCACCCGCCCCGAATAGCTCTGCTAAATGCGGGTTGGTGAAATCATCATTGAAAAATTTTGAGTCTGTTGAAGATTGATTGATTGATTGATTGTTTGATTGATTGATTGATTGTTTGATTGATTGATTGATTGAACATTTTCTCGCGTTTCTTCTTCAGATTACCTGTTTTATCATGACTTTGATTTCATTGACCGCCACCTGGTTATAGCCTAGTTGGTAAGGTGCCAGTCTATCGAGCGGGAGGCTCGGGTTCGATTCCCGGCCGGACCAACACTTAGGGTCTTAAAATAATTGAGGAGAAGGTGCTGCCTTTGCTCTAACACTCTGCAAATGGTTAGACCTTCGCGTCTTCTCGTATAAGGACGTTAAACCGTAGACCCTCGGAAACTTCTGTGTTTATGTGTGTATTTGTTTATCACGTGAAAAATCTCCGTCTACCTTCGAGTGGTAAAGATGGTGTCCCCAATTAGTAGACCTTTGTGGCCGGCTAGAATGACTTGACACCAAAATGAAGTCATTATTATTATTATTATTTATTGACCGTGTTATTTTAGAGTCAGGCTGCAGCGAACAAAGCTTTTTTTAAATACGAAAGACTTGCTTACAAGGATCAAACATATTGCTTTTACTAAGTGCTGTTTTGGATTGTGTTTGCCACTTTTGCTGTTTAGAAGAAAGAATAATTACAGTACAGTTTGGTCAAGAATCTATAATTGTATTGTATTTTCAGATTTTCTGCCCACAAAGATTTGTTCTTCATCAAACCTCAGTCTGGGGTTTGTTTTATAAAACTTTTCTTAAAATCTTGCAAATTTTAGCCTCCATATTCTTTTGAAATATTTTCTTATAGAAAAAAATAAGTTTTTTTCTCTTCCAAAGTTGTTTTGCCAGTGGTAAAAAATTTAGGGGAGCTTAAACTAAACATTACACACATATAATTTGGACTGATTCATCTCAGTAATGAGCATAAAATGTTTTTTTAATACATAATCAAAGTTTTGTCATTTGGTTTTAGTAAAGTGCTGTTAATGATTTTCTTTCATTAAAAACTTCATCCTTCTCAATACTGAATCACGATTAATCTCAAAGGTTAATTTACGAGTATAGATGTGAATATAAAGGCGATGAATTATTATCACCCTTCTTATTTTGAAACTTTTAAAGATAAGCTTGTGTACGTGACAATATTAAGGGGGCAGTCCGGTCACATTTTAGGTAGTTGGTAGAGAGAAGTGAATGAATGGGGATTTGGAAAGGAAAAAGTTTGAGCACGGATACCAAACCGTGGCTCCAAACAGATGGAAGGTGTACCTTTGGTTGGCTGACGATTTGGCATCCGTCCATTAAATATTACCTCAAAAAACATCCAAGATGTTTTTAAATATCCCTAAAATTCACTACATTCAAATTTCTCTAAAAAAACAACTTTTCCTCCACAACTTTTCTTCCTCTTAAACCTGTTCGAAAAATCAGGAAATATATATGAGTCCTTCTCATTTACCGATCTATGACCCTACGATGGGGAATTAGATGTTTCAAAATATTCACTGCGATATCAGATCAAAAAGGTCTCGAAATTTGGCAAAAATGGCGTGATTGACTGCTCTGCCCCCTTAATGGAGCTGAGTTTCAAGATTTTGGTTTGTTTTTCAACCTTTAGATACTAATTACAACAGTTCTTTCTACGAGAACCAATTTAAGGTATTTTGAAATCTTATTAGCAAATTGATTTTCTCGTAATTTAACGCACAGTGTTGCATTTTACAGAATGATGTCTACTCGGCTTCTGAATGAGAATGCGGTTACTTGCATTTTTCAAGTTTATTGCAGATGGAAGCAACTTAATTGCAGTTTTTGCTAAACTTACAAGAAAATTTGAAAAAAAAGATATTTGCAAGGCATCTGTTTCGCCGTGCTTTTCAGTGTAGCGCGTGTCTGGTAAACCGAAACTGCGAGGTTTACTCAAAGTGTGCGGATAAAACTAAAGAGTTGAGGGGCAACTGTTGGATGGTGCCGTTAAGAAACTGCTGCCAAAAAGAATTTCTCCTCCATCGCCGCACCAGCAAACATTTGTTTTCAACGATTCGGATGGAAACAAGATGAAGAGACAGTCAATAATCTAAATTTGCACGGTTTGAATAAATATAATTGATTAAAGTGTGGTTTAAACCAGTTGCTAATCCAATCCTTACATTTTCCTTTCTTTGATGGAAAGTCATTTCAGAAATTTAGCAGCGATGAATGCTTTAAGTCAACAGCTTCGCATTTTTATCTAAATATGACTATATAGTATGACCAGAAAACATACATTATATAATTTAAAAGCAGTGGAATGTTTTGACGTTTTTTTGTTTTTGCAATATAAGGCGGTTTTATAACTCGTCAGGGAGGCGGCAGGCACCTGGAAATGATTCTCTGCCACCAGTCAAGGCTGAACGAAATAAAAACAACAAAGCTAAACTTTTTAAGTATCCACAGCAACAAAACAAATTTGGCTGTTTATCTTTCTTCGACTGAAAATGATGGTTCTTTTTTATGTTGCTTAATTTTAAGCTGTATAAACATTTATTAAACTCAGCTTGCAGTAATTTGGATTAGCAGTATTTACAAACAATATCAAGGCGTATTAAATGGTGCTGGGTTTTTACCAAATAACGCCTTAATAGCAACTTTGTAACAAATTGAATTCTTCATTAAACTTTCAATGAGTTGAAGTCTACAAAACACTTGTTATAGCGGGTTTAAATAAAAGGAAATCAATTTTTAAGGTGTAAATTTGAGGTTATCTTGAAAAACATTATCCAGTATTTAGATTTTAATGGGATACATGTAAAGTTTAATTTGTTTCTTTTTTCTCTTTAATGAAGGAGAAGAAGAGGCGGAAAAAGAACTTTTAAAAATCATTAAAACAAAATTTCAAAAAGTCGATAAACTTTTCTGTGGCCATACAAGCCGTAATTTTTATCGTTTGAAGCATTTTAGTAAAGCAACAAAATAAAGTTTTTGAGCTAGAAATATTCTACAAGAATTTCAGCGTAAGTATCTGCGAATACGGTGATGGCGACATGAATTGATCGAAGATCCCAAGAAATAAAACAGAAACGAGTCACAATATTACTGTGCATAAAAACGAAAAAAAAACAAAACAAGAAGAATACTTCATTTTAAAAGTTTGTCCAAAGCTGGCACTTTTGGTTTCTCTTAAGTTAATTGTCGTTAAAATTCAATTTCTTGCTGGATTTATGAAACTTACCTTAGATGGGGGTTTAACATAAAATCATTTTATCTCCACGATACAGTCAGCTTCCTTCAGACGCTACCAAATGATCTAAATTCTTGAATGCAGTATTACACAGTGGAATTTTATAAACCACTCATTGAAACGAGCAACGACTGGCAAGCGCTGATATTAGTATAGCGCGCCGATAATGGCTTGGAGGCTTGTGCACAATAAATCATTCATGCGCTTCCCAATACACAATAATAATCATAAAATTTTCCCTCTTAAATGAGGACACCTGTTCTAAACACAAACAACTGCAAAACGCAGTTTGAGCACAGTTTTGAAGTAATTTGTAACAATAGCAGACATTTTACTTTTAAATGAAATAGCTAAATACAATTTACATACTGCAAAATAGCTGCAAAGAATGAAAGAAAATGAAAGAAAGAAAAATTTTCTTTATCAAACCTGCAAAAACAATTTAAACATTTTAGAATGCAAAACCTGGACCTGAAGAGCTGAACAACTTTAGACTTGTTTAATACAAGTATTTACTTACGCTTGAAAGAAAATACAATAAGATGAATATAAAAACTTAGTATATACCACACAAGTGAATAATACTTTTCGCGCACGCTGATTGGTTAGCTCGGAGGTGATTAGCTAAGTACTATTCACCTCCGAGCAGCCGAAGAAAAACAAAATGGCTTCCCGTTACCATT
>JAOEHV020002304.1:0-19293 GCA_025447995.2 Isaurus tuberculatus | reverse complement strand
TTTCAGTTCCCCCCCTTTTAGGCCATAGTTTTTGGTGGCCCCCCTAATTTCCACCAACCCCCCCTCCCCTATAAAAAGGAACGGTCCCTTATACATACTTCATATGTTCCAACATTTCAACCCCTGCTAGTATCATGGCTGTTGGGTTAGCTACATTTTTTCCTGCCATCTGCGAGTAAGTATGCCGTGCACCCTTCAAGAGAAACAAATGACAATTTTTAAATTTTTTTATCAAAACAGTTTTTATTGCTCCGTCAGCATTTTTGTAATTGTAAAATCAAGTCTTAAAAACTCAGGTGTCAATCCAATTTGGATTTAGAAGCTGTGAGCACTGCAATATTGATAATTAAAATTACTCTCACCAATTAAGCTATGAATATTAGCCCTAAGGTGCAAGTCAGTTCTAGTGGGACCATCTATTCAGTGCAGAGATGTAATTTCTGGGTAGCTAGGAGACAGGGGGGACTTAAACTTAAAAAGTCTAGTTAATAAATTTTTCAACTGATTTAAATACGTGAGTCAAATTAGTTATCCCCCCCCCATTCCTCCTCAATATTCAGGTGGAAATTATGGCACTGCAGTGTTTAGGCAAAATAGTAATTTGAAGCATTCTGTTTGTACTGCACTATTAAGGAATAATACTATGAAAAATGTTTTGAACATAATTTGAATTTTTATCACTGTTACAAAGTAGATGCTGTGAAGATTTTTCCTTATAAAGTCTGAGGTAGACACTCGGTCTTCTTCGATTTGACTAGTCCATCAACTCCAACCAGCCTGATTTCCTTTTCTCTGTCAAAGATCTAAAGAACTTACAGGTTCAAATATTGCAAACTGACTTCCGATGTTCTTCCCTGGAACGACACCAGCTCCACCGACAAGAGCAGCACCAACATTGTCAACAATACTTCCATACAGGTTGGGTAGCACCATTACATCAAACTGATGTGGCTTTGATACAAGCTAAATACAGAACAAGGAAATTTCTTAATGAATAAGTAAATAAAGGAAAATAACACTGAATGAATGAATATTAAGCACTTATTTTAACAGCATTAGCTTACAACAGTTTAGTCCTTTAGTCATATAATATTAATTAACTTTTTTTATTAATATTTTCGGGTAAAAAGAAGTTCTTGAAAGAAATTTTCTTTTTTTTCCATTTTTTATCTCGAGAAACACCTTTTTAAAATAGTTTTTGGGCAGCAATCTTTTTCAATATTCAAAATGTTCAAAACCCATTTCTCTGAATGATGGCTCAATTACAAAATGGACTTGTTGGTTATCTGAGCTGTTATTTACATACCTGCATGCAACAGTTGTCGACAATCATGCCCTCAAATTGAATCTTTGGATAAAGTTTCGAAACTTCCTCACAAGTTTCCAAGAACAACCCATCTCCCTTTTTCCTGCAGTTTGAAATGTTGATAACATGAACTATAAATTGTATCTCTCATGAAAATGAAGACCTATGCATACTTTTGAAAATGATATCAGTTTCATCAAACTTATTAACTAACTCTAATGTAAAAAATATGAAACATCTTTATGCATTTGACTCCCATCTTTTAAAAAAAAGTAAAAAACTCACATGATGTTTGCTTTGTGAATAGCTGTGACCTTCTTGCGTCTGTGTTTTGTTGCATAATCAAAAGTGAACTTGGCAATTCTTTGAGACTTCTTTCTCGTGATCACCTTCATCATTTCAACAACACCTGGTATACTCTATGGAAAAAAATGGCCACAGGAAAAATTAATAAATTGGAAAACGGAACTGAATATATTTAGCCATAGCCAATTTATCAGCATCTATCTTCTCCTTACAATATCAACACAAAATCAGTTGTTTTAGGAGAAATAAGGAGCTGATCGCACACAGCAGTCTCTCCAAGATGAATCACAAAATTAGTTCTCCCAACTTGATTAGAAGGAAAGTATAGAACCAGGTTAAGAGAACTTAGCAACACATCATGTCGTGTTTGGGGCTGAAAAGGTTAAAGGAAGACTAATTATTAGAAAAAAATAAATTTTGAAATCAATCTTTTTTACAAACATCACTTCACCTCATGTTCCAGACTGGTGTACTCTCCTTCTGTTTGCTCTCGGATTATCAGAAGATCAACATCATTATGTCTTATGTAACAAGAAAAACAGATGATTAACTTAAAACATAAAACTCAAACGTTTTTATGTTCTTGAAATTTGTGTAAAACTGCCTCATTTTAAATTTTTTCTTAAAATAATATTATTCATTTAATACATCTCCATTCAAAATGATTTTAACAGAGTCTAGTGCAAAAAACAGTGTAACTAGTTAACTGTATATCATGTGTACTGTATGCTAATTATCCAAAGGATTATACATCATTCACTAAGCCTCAAAAAGTGGATGACAAGTTAATCGAATGCCCATGGAAACTAAAGTAGATCTAATTTGGAGGCCTTAGAAAAAACAAGTCTGGTTGTTCTGGTACAGTGTATCACAAAACTAGTTAGATAAAATGGAAAGAACTAAATTAACAAATGCCCAATAAAGGGAGACTATTCAAAATAAACTTCTAGATCAATACCAGATTAGAATCAATACCAGATTAGAATCAATACCAGATTAGAATCAATACCAGATTAGAATCAATACCAGATTAGAATCAATACCAGATTAGAATACAGGAATTTCACTAGTTGATGATATTAAAAAGAGTTACCGTATTTACTCGATTAAGCACCGCCCCCGAATGAGCACCGCATTTGAGATCAAATTGCTTTAAAGAGCGCCGCCCCCGAATGAGCGCCACACTAATTGCAAATGTGGCGCTTACTTGAAACACCGTCAGAATCATTGAAGACCATGTCGAGGAGGCATCTCCAACAATGGTTACAATGCAGAAGTTAGACTCGGATCATGAAGACAACAGTGACATTGGTATTTTTTGAACTTTTAAATCATAAGACATTTAAAACTTGTTTATTTTATTATTAAAAGTTCTTGTTATAATTCACAAATTAAAGATTTCTTTAAAGAGCGCCGCCCCCGAATGAGCGCCGCCCCCGAATAAGTGCCGCATCTGAAGCTCTGAAAATTTAAAGAGCGTCGCGGCGCTCAATCGAGTAAATACGGTAATTGGAATAAATTAGCTTGAAGTGTTTGAAGCCAAACATAATTCACTCATGTTAATTTAAAGTAATAGTTATTTGAGCAGATATTAACTTTTTACCTGGTTTTGAATCCTGGCAAACTCTTGCAATGCACCACATTTGCAAACAAGTCTAGCTCTAGTCTGGTAACAAATGAAAACATTTAAATTAACTTTAAAGCTATGTGAATTATATCTTTTTCCATATAAAGAAATAAAAGTCAATTCAAAGTAAAAAAAATACTTATTAAATAACAGTTGTGTTTATAGAGGAATTGATTATACATGTGAAAGAAATTGAGCTACGCCAATGATATTCTGTTGAATTTATTAAGGCCTCCCTCTCTAATAAGCCTCCCCCCCCCTCTAAAGTGCTTGCAAACAATTAGCCCCCCTGGGGGGCTTAATAAAGAAAATACGATAAATACAAATAACTTACTTCAGTTTTTGACTGAGTGCCAAATGATCCTGACTAGATATACTAGTAGGTGTGGTGAGAGCTCCTGGCAGAATAAATACAGAAGTTTTGAAATTAAAAAAAACAATTAAACTGGGTGAGAGAATATCAGAAATGTTAGCCGTGTAAATAAAATTAGTTTCAACTAACAGACACACTATGAGTAGTAACTCAGTTGCTCTTAAAACATCTTATATGTCTTTAATGATTCACAAATAATTTTGAATAGTTTGAACCAAGAAATTAGAAAAAAATTTTGTTGATTGACCGTCCAGATTAAAGATCAGCAAGGTTGGCACAGTTGGTAAGATCTATGCCTTCCAATCACAAGGTCCCAGGTTTGATCCCCGGCTCTGGTGAAATTTGAAAATTTGTGTAACCTTCCTTTCTGCCAAAGCTTACTCAGCTTTCCATCCTTACAAGGTTAGTAAATGAGTACCAGCTTCGGCTGAGAGCTAACCTGCAATATATTAATGTCCTGTCCAGGGGGAGTTAAAGATTCTCATCCACTTAACACTATGGAAACCAGAGATAAGTGCCAGCCTAATGGACCACTAGGCTTGGAAAAGAATAAGCCATCCAAGTTAAATTAGTCATGAAAAGGACTGACAAATTTCTCCACATTGTATTAAACTGTACCTTTTAGCCCCACTCCTGTTCTCCTCATAGACTCCAGCACATCATCCAGTGTGTAGCGGCTTCCATACACCACATCACTAAAAATTAATGTACATTACAAAGATGTGTTTTATTTCTCAAACCAACCATTTTTTAAAAGAAATAAATTTAATGCTCTAGTAATAAACTTTAAGAAATTATGAAATAAACTAGTTATGAAAAGGTTTAGCATACTGAATTTGTTTGTAAATTTGCTATTTTTATCAACTCTAGTATGATAACATCACATCCTTGGCAATTGAGTGTCTTAGATAACAAGAAATTTATAAAAAATAACAGACCAGAATATCAATGACTTTAACTGTAATATTTTGTTACAGGACTGGTATATTTTCTGTAAGAATGAAAATCATTGTTATGTGTTTTAAATATTCAATTAATGCTGACAAGAAAAGTTTATACCTGACATGAATTTCTTCCCAGTCTATTGGCACTCCTGCTGCACTATGTACATATTTAATAAAAAATATAAAGTTAATTGTAATATTATACAGTTGCAATAAAATTGTTCATCATAAGGATATTGATGTCATATGGAATAATTTTTTATAAGTTAAGGTTTTAGTTAGCATTATCATATTCGCTTAACAAATTGAATGTGTATTTATAAGTTGAATTTCATTTTTGATCCCAAACGTCAACATTTGAACTGTTTATATATCAATGATAACCTGAACTATTACCTGTAAGAGCTGTACCATTGTATAACATAAGTACATATAATAGAGTTACATACAAGAAAAATCACTATGTCTAACTGCTTAAATACTACCTGGTTAATTCTAGTATGTGAATAAGTGATAACAAAAAGTTTAATTTATGACAGTAAATACTTGATAATCTAAGACCTTGAACCTTAACTCAAAACTTCTCTTAAAATGTAAAACTACATGATTGTTTTATTATTATTTTCAAAAGTTTGTATGGGTAAAGTTGGAGTGGGGCAGAGAATGCTTTGGGAAAAATGTCTCTCCTAAATAAGGGGTTGAATTATCTCTGAAAATAAGATGTCATGAAGTTAAGCCAAGCTCTAGCTTCTGCACAGTTAGAAATAATTTAATGCACATATATATTTTATTCATATATACCTGAAGATCTGCTTGACACAATGAGCTAGCTCAGGACCCACTCCATCACCAGGAATGAGTGTGACAGTATGACGTCCACCAAATGATCCAAATGGATCTTCAGTCTGAACATCTGTTTCAGTGGAGAAATATTTCTCACCAAGCAATGCACCAAGAATTTTATGTGACGGCTACAAAAAAATAGCAACTGATTTTAAACATTATTATCAGGTTTTCTGTTTGTTTCTTTTCACAACCACTCATTTCTAGTGTCAGTGAAATTCGTCGAACTAGACAGAAAACTAAAAACTTCACTCAGAAAAACAATCCTGTTCTCCAGAAGTGAAGACAGACATGGAAAAGGCAAAGAATTATTTTTTGCAGAAAATATCTATACTACCCCCTTCATAACTATACATGCGATTGCGAATCCAGCGCATTAAAAATATTCACATTGGGAAGAAATAAAACGCTCACCCCAACAACTTATATATCGAGAGATGCAACGTTTAGACCTAACCTTTAAACGGTAAAAAGTGCTACGAATAGAGCATGTAAAGTGAACTAAAAAATCAACTCAAACTGAATACACTGCATGTATAGTTAATGTAGGGGGTAGTTTGGGAATTCCGGCAAGATTTCTAACCTGTAACTTTAACCCAAGACTGTTCGACTGCCCTAAAATTCGAATAAACTTAGCATTACGGCAAAAACCTCTCCTAAACAAGGCAGCCGCCATATTGTTTGTATTGGATGCGCAGACGGGTGTGCGCTTTTGTTATCTTGGGAGTCCGCTAACATAAAGTGTGTGGCACGTGGGCCCGTTCAACGTTGCAGACTTTTGGCATTCATTTATCACTAATTTATTAATTGAAGGGAAAATTAGTGGCACGAGGTGAGATCACAGATTTAATATAGCTAAAAGCTCAAGTGGTAAAGAAATTAAAGAAACGATAAGTTAGAAAATATTTTTTCTATATTGTAGCGTCGTTGAACCAGAATCTCTTATGATTACTTATTTTTTTAAATGACCTCTGACATTTGCTCATTTTAATTATATTTCTAATTCTTCATTTTTGTTTACAGTCTTACACCCAAAGTTATCATGGCATTAGCAAGTGAAGATCTTCCTGGTAGAATCAATCTTGACGTACCACGATGGGATCAAAGCACATTTTCTGGCCGCTTTAAGCACTTCTTTGCCATCACTGATTGGAGAAAAGCTCTGTACACAAATAAACAGTTGGATGAATATAAAGACATAGTGAATCTTTATAGGTGTGCTATGAAAGTACTAGAATATATACTCTTAGATAGCAATGTACAGAACAGAAGCTATGGTACATTGTTGAATGAATGATTTGTGTGTTTTCTTACCTCAGTTTGGATTTTGGCATTAATGATTACTCCTGCCCTGCCTCAACTCCACTGCATCTTTATTGTATGCTATCTAGTAATTATTTTGCGTCCTTTTCTCCCAACTGAAAATTTTGATGATGATGCAAGGTGTTCAAAGACTTATTTTGTTTTTAAAGCGAAGTAAGAGATTGATTCCTCAATTGTGCAAATTTTAAAGAAATCAGTAGCTTCAATAAATCAAAAACTATGAAGTTCTCATTTTTGAGTGATATTTCCTAGACATGGTAAACAAACAGCAGGAATGACAGAAGATGAAATATGGCATGCACAACATGTTGTTGACTCTGCCTTTCATGCAGACAGTGGAGAAAGAATGAATTTCATGGGTCGCATGTCTTTTCAAGTTCCAGGTGGTATGGCAATAACTGGGGCAATGATGCAGTGGTATAGGTACATAAATTGAAAATATTAATAATAAATTAATACAGGTGTTTTAATGTCCTCTTTTAGGCAAGATAAGGTCAGTTGTTGTTTCTGATAGTAGCTTTCCACTTTCAGCTATCCAAATTAGCATCACTAACTAATATAAATTATTCTTTTCAGTTCTTCCTTTGCCTCATCAGTGTGTTTCTAGGTTGCCTTCTCAACCTTATCCCATTACTTCTTCCATCATTGCACATGACCATACATGCATGTCCATAACATTTTACATTAAATAGACTATTGGAATAATTGTTATTTCATTGGAATCAGCTTTGAATAAAACATTTTTTAAAAAATGTGCTAGCCTCACTTCTCTGACAATATTAATAGGTGACTGTACAAATTTAAAACTAACTTGATTGATAACATTTTATTTTTTAGTGCAAAACAGTATAAAGTGTGTAAGTAATAAATGTGTTTAATATTTGAATTTGGTTTATTAACAGGACAGTACCTGCTGTTGTTTTCTGGCAGTGGGTAAACCAATCATTTAATGCTCTGGTAAACTATACAAACAGAAATGCCAAGTCAGATGTTACAACAAAGTAGGTTTTGATAACTTTCTTACAGAACTTTGATTGTAGAGCTCTCTTTCTCACTTTTGGGCCTTTTTATTTACAGTAGGGTCAGCCACAGTAAAAAAAGTAAGATAGGACATGAATTTCTGAAAGGGATGGCTTAGTTTCTTAAAAGTTTGTAGTTATACAGGGCTGTAGGCTTGGGAAGGATTTAGAGCCAAAACCAAGAACTTCTGGCTTTTTTTACTTAGGTGGGAAATTAGCATCAGCCTGGTTGCCAATGGGAAGTAGTTTTAGGTAGCTTAGGGCAAGCAGAAATCATTAAAAGAATGCCCTGTGGAAGTGAGGTGTACGAAAAACTCTATAAAATTATTAAAAATTTATAATCTACAGACAAATTGGTGTAGCTTATGTATCTGCCACAACTGGTGCTATGGCTGTCGCTATTGGGCTTAACTCATTAACTAAGGTAATGTAAATTGTTCCTTTTATTAGACACCTTTAAAGATTTTATAAAATTATAAAACATTTTATCTGATTTATTTAAAACTGTTGTTGACTAAATTAGAGATTTGGTTGCCATTGATGGACGGTAAAAGACTTTTACTCAACAAATTGCATATTAAAAATTATAAAGTACAGCTGTTGTTGGTATTTACTTATAAATAATTAGGATTAACTACAGAAATGACTAACAACATTATTTTATAATCTTTGTCCCAAGTCAGCCCCTCCTTTGCTTGCTCGATATGTTCCTTTTGCTGCTGTTGCTGCTGCTAACTGTGTAAATATTCCTCTCATGAGGCAGAGGTAAGTTTAGATCATACCAGCCTTGTGTGTTACAATTCTTTAAATTCTTATTTTATTAATAAATTTAACAAAACACACAGAAACACTCACAGACACAAATTTAAATAGATACACACAAAGAAACACACATTCACTCACATGCAAACAGCTGATTTTGCTTTACCATTAGCCTTTGTTCTAACATCTGAAAAATGGTGAGACCTTCACGTCTTCTCAGATAAGGACGTTAAACTGTAGGCCCACGGAGATCTTCTCGCATAGGTCTTCTTGCCCTTTCAAGGCTCTCCGTCCACCTAAGAGTGGTAAATCTGACAAAATCAAAATCAAAATCTTTTTGTTCATAGGGAATTATCAAATGGTATTGTTGTCTTTGACAAGAGTAATAACCCACTGGGTCAATCAAAGAAAGCAGCACATAAAAGTATAACACAAGTTGTAATATCAAGGATAACAATGGCCGCGCCAGGAATGTGTAAGTTTCTTTAGTTACATTTGAAAATAGGTCTCTTTGTTTACAGTGTACCTCTAATAAAGGGCAAAGTCTTGCTCTAAACATCAGTTCTACTCTAGTTCATGGCAATGATTGGACATTCCATTACATGTTTTACTTGCGAACCCACTTTTTATAGTTAATTATTGAATGTTACTCTGCATTGTGTATCTCCCTTTTTGTTTTTTCTTGCAGTAATCGTACCAATAATTATGGAGAAACTAGAAAAGTATCCATTTATGATGGTATGTTAACTTCAGTGATTTGATAAAATTTAATGATTTTAAGCTACACTTAAGTTTTTTCCATAATTAAAAAAGATGTTTCAAAGGTTAGATCTTTATAGACATTCACATGTTTGTTTATGCTCAAAAGAATATCAGATATATCAAAGAGATTTCCTTTCTTCTTAGATGTGAAAAGTAATAAACTAAAATCAAAAAGTGGTAATTGGACTATAGGTTGCTTAGTACACCAAACTGTTTAAAATGGGATCCTTTAATTAATTTTGATAGCATTTTAGAAGAAATTGGTCTAGCTGTAAATTAATAATTTTTTAAATTATTTATATGATATAAATATTGATTGTTTGCCTTTTGGCATAATTTGTAGGTATGGAGTTTCTTATCAGTGGTAAACCATATCAATAAACCTTTATTATTTTTTATAATTATTGTTTTTTTTATTTGTGATATTATTTGGTGTTTATTCAGAGAATCCGACCTTTACATGGACCTCTGCAAATTTTATTATGTGGAGTTAGGTAAGATGTTCAAAGTTAGAGTCATCATCTTGATAAACTAGAATTGCATCTTTTGTAATTATAGTGCCTTTTTCTAAGTTACAGTCATGATGGACTAACTTCATATCACCGTTAGAAGTAAACTTTGATATTTTACAACTGAAGAAAACTGAAAATCACATCTATGGGCTGATCCTGCATTCTACTAGGACTATCAACCCATCTAAACACACTAGGGGGAGAGCATTACATTAAGTGACTCCAGATCAGTTTCTTTTTCTTGTAAGGAATTGGTGTATTATTGAATTATTATCATGATTAAAAAGTGAATGTCTGTGTACGTACCATTCTTTCTAAGGCTCAAAGAACAAACAAACCACTGTAAGCCACAAGCACCTTATTCTGATGTGCTCACAAAATCTCCTTTCATTTGAACTTAAATATTAAGTAATAGTCGATAATAAAAATCTATGTTGAATAAAATATTTTTTTTCAGTTTAACATTTATGGTGCCAACAGCTTGCTCATTGTTTCCCCAAAGAAGGTTTGTATAAGTGTTAGTTAATTTATTTAGTACAATTATTGTTTTCAAATTTCAAGGGGGCACAAACAAATGCTACTTTGATTTTAATTTTCTGTCATTTCAGTTCAATGCCAGTCCATAAACTTGAGCCTGAACTCCAGGAAGCAATAAGAAAGAGAGATGGCCCCCCTGTCAACACTGTGTATTTCAACAAAGGCCTTTAACATACAATGAATTCTAGTTATTAGTGCTTTTAGCAGTTTATGTGAGTGTTGGGGGGAATATTTGTCACAAGGTATTTGATGGGGCATGTGATATTAAAATCTCATTTTACATTATACAACTAAACTGAGGCTCAAATTATAACTATTTAGAAATTATCATCTTCGAAGTTAATTTATACAATCATAAATGGATTCTTTTTTTAATTTCTTTATAATTATATCTATTCCTTGTTTATTTTAATTTAGTAATTAAATATTAAGTAGATTAGAAGTGACACTCAATCAAGGTCACAGAGGAATGCAAGACAAACACCAATGCCAATGATAAAATCAAAGAATGTCAAAATTTTTTGTTGCATACACTTTTTTTTATTAAATACAAACAGTAAAGGTCAGTGAAATTACTGCTTTGTGGTAATCAGGCCTACTTGACGAGACTGGTTTTTATTAAAATACAGTGAAAAGTTTGTTTGGTATATCAAGTTTTTGGTATAATGAATGGGAGGAAAAAGCAATGCAAGATAATTGCAGTTACATAGGTGAATGGCATGAGCCTCCCACATGATAATTATATTTGGGTAGGATGGTGGAGGGGGGAAGCCAGCTATTGCAATTGTGTTAAAGGTTTAAAATAATTAACTATTTATTTGCTATCCCCAGTTTCCTCTTAGAGGAGCTGGGATTTAACCTGGGTGGAATTGAATGAGCATTTCACATTATGTATCAAACATGGGAAACAGTGTTTGATCATATTTCCAAACACTAACAGAAGAGTTGAAAATATGATGCACAGCGGAGTATTTTTGATTAAATTTGAGATGTTTGGAAATGTGATGAAACACTGTCTCAAGTGCTTGCACAGGATATAATTATCTTTTCAATCAAAACTAAAACTAAGGAGCAAACGGAGAAATGAAATTGTGAAACTATATGCTAATTAAAATCACATTTCCAAACCATGGTCACGGTTATGATTTCTTTTGTTTTAACTTGATGAATTATTAATGAGTTTGAGAAAATTTCTTCAATCTGTAGACCGTAAGCTTGGAAAATCTAAGAAAATCACAAAGCAACATCCATGTAGTATCAAAACCCCAGCAGTCACAGAAGGCGGGGCAGTCTTTACAACCCAAAATATTTACTTTAATTTGATATATCACATACAATTGCAGAAGATTTTATAATTTTATTTGCATAACTCAGTGTATTTATAACTATCAGTTAAATATGTGTACCGCTAAGATAACACAGCTTAAAAGCAACCTGTATATATAAAGCTCTATCTGACAAGAACAACAAGCTCATGTATGTGTTTATTAAACAGTTTTTATGAAAACTAATAACATTAAGTGACTTGGCATTTAGGGGCAGACCATTTGACTTTTGAGGGGGGGGGGGGAGAGGTGATTTTGAAAAACATTTCCTGCAAGCTTCATTTTAAAAAAAATGCATGCAAAGCAAATGAGCCCAAAATATGTATAGCGATAGGAGGGGAAAAAATCTTGCCCACCCCTATAGACGAAAAAAAAAATTTGCGGAAAAAAAATCATCCACCCCCTCCCTCAAAAGCCAAATGGTCAGCCCGTTAGTAGATAAAAATGTTTATTTTGGACAACTCAAGGTGTCCAGACCATTGCCATGATTAATTTAAGGAGCTCTGGTACGTATGAAGGATTTAGTGAAAGAGGTTCAAAAGACAAATAGTCCTGCAGGTCTTGGGAACTACTTAGAAAGATTTGAAATTAAGATTCCCAAAATGGAAAAAAGGAACAAATAAATAGTATAGATCATTTCATGCTTTTCAATCAATATTAAGACAGAAAAAATGGTTGATAGGACAATTACAAAAGATTTTCTCCTAATCCAGAATTTCCATCTTAGAGATCTTTTTCACCCTTTTTAAACTGAGCAAGGTGTTTCAAAGCCTGAATGTTGATTTTCCTTTTCATGGCTATCATTTAAACAAAAGATATCTAAAGGTCTTTGTTAGTGCTGTCTGCCCACTAAGTTTTTTTCAGAAACCTCATAAACATTTTTCTTTCAGTTTAAAGGGAATTCAATGATCAAAACCCCCTGAATCGGCCCCAGGAGTGGGCATTTCAAGCACCTGTTGTCCTCACAAATGGCCAATGCTCAAAACGCTAGTGCTTTAAACTACCAAACAAAATAACCATGAAGTGTTTGTCCTTGAGTTGTCTAACTTATGTGTTAAAAGCTTAAGTGCAGGTTGAAAATTGCATTTACATTATTTGTACAGTCTTTGATACTAATATAATTCAGCTGATGGGGAAATATTCAAAATCTGTGACAATTAAGAGCAGCTAAAAATTCTACTTGTTATGATACATTAGTATCAACCATCTTCCGACCAACATACAACCTGAAATGCAGAAGAGGTAAACATTAATTAATGAAAAATAAAAATGAAATTATTGTTAAAATGAAATTATTGTCAAAATGCAACCTTTGTACCCGCATTTTTAATACCTGATGATAAGTTTCAAAAAATAACATCAATGGATATTAACCTCGGGATAGAAGACTCAAATGTTGCCACAAAGAAATCTAACCCAAGGCTTGACTAATCCATTATAGGTTAGCTCCCAGCCGAAGCTGGTACTCATTTACCGATCTCGTAAGGATGGAAAGCTGAGTACAAGCTTTGGCGGAAAAGAAGGTCACACAAATGTTCAAGTTTCAGCAGAGCAAAGGAATCGAACCTGGGGCCTTGTGGTTGGAAGGCAGAGATCTTACCAACTGCCCCAACCACGCCACCTCAATGTCAAGCTTTGTAAAGAGATTTCATAAAGGTGGTGTTGGTTATGAAGATGATGACCCAGAATCTCAAGATAATCAAATGAAAGAACAAAAAAATATGAATAAGCAATCAATTAACTAATTTCACTTGTTCACACTCACCCAATCCCAAAGGCAACAAGATGCGACAGAACCAGTGTTGGTACAACAATATAGAAATTCAATTTCAAGAGTTCTGCACCACTGAAATGTGGGTGAAAAATATTTTACGGTTAAAAAAACTATTAAACAGTTTTTTGCATAATTTTTTAAAAGATTTGATGTAAAACCAAATGGATGTCATGAACATATGAGAAGTTAATCAATACAACTCATTTTTTCGATAAATTTGTGCCACCTTTTTTGTCAATTTTGTCTCAGTGCTGGGAAGATATAATTGTACATGATGATGGAAAGATATTGTACAAGTGATGATGCTTTGTATTTACTGAAAATGAATTAAGCAGTTATTGGACTAAAATGCTGACCATAGCATATTCTGGGAAGGGTAGTAGATTAAAATGGATGTTGTTTGTTGTTACTAATTAATAAAGTGTTATCCAAAGTGCTCTGAAAAAACGGTTGAACTCATTTTTTGTTCCTTATAATGCCTGACTATATTTTTTACATAAATTCAGCTTGAGTCCAAACATTGAAAATTCTTTGTATAAGTAAAATTAACCTTTTCATCACTTTTGTTCTTCTGATGCTAAGTGTGGAACCACGTTTGGGTACATTCTTTAGTTTCCATCCTCTATAATTAAACAGAATTTAACATTTTTTAGCTATAATTCTTACTTATTACAGAAGACTTATCTATTTAAACAAACTGACAAAAAAATATATAGTAGTTTTAATAGCAGTAACCAGGGATGGTAATTGCCCTCCTTGTAGTTTAAAACTGAATTATGAATTTACAACTGAACAAAGTTGGATCAAAGCAATAGAAGCAGCTCTCATCACTCAAATACAAATTGAAAGACCCATATTACACAGCGGCACTAGTTAAACGACCCATGTATGAACAGAGGGTGTAGAAACATAGCCAGACAGAATAAGCTGGGAGTCTATTTTTAAAGAAGGGAAAACCAAAGTGCCCAAAACAAGGGTAGCCAGATTGAAATCAACAAATCTTGATTTGTAAGCAAGCCCATCAATCGTATCCAGGTTGATATTGAAAGTTAAGGGATGTAGGACTATTGGTGCTTGATCACACTTGCCCCCCCTGACCACAACTGACAATGAAAGTATGTGTTTTAAATCTACAAAACGATACTAATCAATGTATTCCAGGTTGATAAATTTTATACTATTTATTAACCAAGAGTGAGGTCATTACTGGGAATTCTCAGATCCACATCTTCTTGTAACGACTGAGTAATAACAAGGTCGTTATAACAACAAGACAGAGGTCTGAGATTTCCCTGTAAAGACTAATGGAAAAGGTTAATAAGTTATTTATTATAATTATTTTATGGCCTTAAGTCTATTTTCAGAAGAAAACAAAAAAAAAACACTGGAAGATAGTTTCCATATCCCCTTGCATGCATGCACTCATAATTTTCAAATGATGTTCACTCAGCTGAATCAGTGGTCTTTACGAAAAACAGGCCAAAAATGATTTCTTCAAAAATGGACTGTCAAAAATAAATGTCAAAAAAATCTCATATCGAATGGTCATTATGAAATGTCATAATGACCAGTCATTAAAGGGAAATCTTGCTCTCCCAGCAGCCAATCAGATTGCAGGAAACTATCTAGCCATATAAATATCTGTCATGTGATGTAAGTTTTTTTATTCCCAAAGTTTAGCATACTTTGGAGGCTTTGTTTCAATCCTGCTTGACCATTCCCATATCCAGTCGGTGCTCTTTTCATGTGGTAAAACTGATTGATGCTACAAAGAAAAGTTCATCGATAAGTAAATTATTATTAAGTCTTTCAACAGCTAGCATCAACCAGAAAAAAATTGTCACGCAAGCACATGAATTGAATGCATTTAATACTGAAAAAAACAATTCGCCGCATTGAAAAAAAAAGTAATTTTCTGTGAAGCATATATAAAAACACTCAAATGTCGAACAAAACATTTTAATTAGCCTCAAACGAAAAACAAATCGGCTTATTTTAAGTGCACGTCACGAAGGCATTAATGAATAGTCAATAGATTTCAGAATTTACCTGAACATGCTGTAAAATTAAAAATTTCGCAGTAATGTGTCCTAAAAAAGTCTTATTAAGTACCAATGTTTTTAGTACAACAAAACCTCACCGTAGCGGGTGCTTGTTCGGCTTGGGGAGACATAGTCCTTTCAACTTCTTCACTACAAAGAAAAAAAATCAGTTCTAAATATATAATAACTTTAGATCAAAGAGGTCACCCCACAATAGTGTACTAAAACCCAACTTAATCTTATGGAAAAGTACTTTTTAGGAAAGTAAGTTGCGATTAAAAATAGGCCAAGCGACTCTAACTCAAACGCAATCTGTCAACTTCATCATTGTTTTTATCTAGCAAATCAAGCTGCGTCAACGTCGACTACAAAAACACGACCAAACTTGGCTTACTTGCTCGAGTTCTGCTTAAAATGTTCCTCTACCGCTTCAGCTATTAAATCGACCATAGCACCGTCTTGAGATCCAGCTGGCGAATGATGCAAACTGTTCCCATTACGGGACGATGTATCTAGCTTTACCCAAGAACCTGCCCAAAAAAATTAAAATGTCGTGTTTATGCAAAGTCGATAAATCTAGAGGGCACAGATCGTGTCGTTCGACTAAATCAGTAAACGCAACAAATATTTCAGGATATGCGTTGATCAAAACTAACCATTTAAAGATTCATTTGAACTTTCGCTGTTGCCATTAACATGATCTACTAAATCCGTCATTTTGGTTCGAAGCTCCATTCAAATTTGTTTTCTTCTCTTCCTGTTGTAGATTAGATTCTTTTTTTTAACCAATCATCAAAAAGTGTCAGTCACATGATGTTTTGATGACAAGTCCTCGTCTTCATAGGCAGCCCAAACTAGTCCGTGTGTTTTGCTAGCGTTACTGCTTACCGTTGTATTGATTTCTGGCTCTGCTCTCCTGCCTCAGCGTTTCGGGGGGCGGGGAGATAAACGTTAAAGTTGATTTACCAAGCATAATGTATATCGATCATAAGTTAGCACCAAAGAGAAAAATATGTGACCTTAGATATTGAAATTCTTTTGAATGCAAAGGACCACACGACGCACTTAGATAAACTGTGGAACCGAGATGAATCACCACTCCAGCTTTGGCTTACAAAGAGTAGCACGGCTACTCGAAATATTGCCATTAAAGTTGCCAATAAATGTTGTTGTAATAGCCATTCAATCAGATTTTGCTTAGATATTGAGTTTATTACTTTCTTATTAGTCAATAGTTGGCGTTCTTTAAATTGAAACAGTTATGAAAAACATCATACGGATTGATTTCCATGGACTGAATATTCTAGTGTTTTGTTTTTTTAAACAAAGAGTAAACATAGTTTCTAATTATTTCTTTATCAAACTTTATTTTATTTGAGCTGACTGCAGACCTTTTGGGCCTATTAGTGATCGTGAGTGGACAGGGAAATGCGTACGCACCTTCCTCCCCCCCCCCCTGACTACAGACCTGGATATAGAGTGTGTCGAAAATTTTATTAACTGCCTGGTCAGAAAGCAGTTGCATAAATTTCATATCATTTTTTACTGGGTTTCCTGTGGCAAACCAATCTTAAAATGGGTTCGGCTTCTTACAACACACCCTTTCCAATAGTGCCTCTCCTACCCATACATAAAACGTATTTATTTTCTCAGTAAACCCGACCTCGAATTTCATGTTGAAACTTCTTTTTCGTCAAGGTTTGATTTTGAAAATTTCAACGGCATCATAAAGTAAAATCTTTCCTGTCGTTATGGTTGTATCTAAGTTACTGAAAAGTGTTGCTTATGACACCAGGAAATTTCTAAACCCATACTCTTGTACCTAGGCGTGCTTCATACAATGATTGGTACATAAAATTACAAGGGACTTATCCTACTTGATTTGTCATGATTGACGGATTATACAATCTGGGTGGCTACCACTATAGACATAACACAATACAGAAAGCACGCAAAATAACTGCCATGAACCGAGCACTAAAATTCATTCTGATACTGATAAATAAGTGGTCAGTTTCTCCTGGCAAAGACCCGAGTCAGCGTTCGAACAGTAACAAACGGCACACAAGCAGAAAATGATCACTTTGTTCAACGACATACGATAGATCAACGACTGACACGATCGCGACTGATAGAAGTGTACTTTACCATCTTCTCAATCTAATTGAATTATCATAGATTAACAACTGAACATGCAAGAAAAAGATAAGTTTCGTGTAGTCGTATTGTTTTTTTTTCAGACGAGTCACGGAACCGTTTCATTAACGACCTGGCTGTAATTTTCAACTTACTTAATTTTTTAAAACGCAAAAATTGGACAAAATTTACCCCAGATAAATTTTAACAAGGGTTGTCATTTACTTTTAAATTGTAAGCAGTTCAAGTTTCACTCTTTTCAACCTGATTTGAAAATCTCCATAGTTCAAACACGACAGTATATACACACCATAACGGATAAGCACTTAAACACTCTATCAACTATGCAAGCAATGCACAAGATCTAAGCAGCAATCACGAGCTAGCCGACATTCCTTTCAACAGGCGACGTAAACTGTTTTTAGTGCTCTTTCAGAAATAAAGGATATCTCTGCCGTCAGACTTACATTTCTGCAGTTCACTACTCTCTGCCACATTAAACCCCGGTAGAGGTGCAGCCTATGATTTAAGGTACCAGACGTAGCTTTCACGACTCATTTTTTCCATAGTTGTCATCTGAAAATTTGAATCAAAAATCTTTTTTCATTTTTACATGTATTTTGAGATATTAGAGGAAACGTTAAACGTTTTTTGAACTCTTCATACGCTAGTCTTCAAGGCATGGCCGTAGCAAATATGTCACGTGCATGACCGAGGATTGGCCGCCTTGTGAAAAAAATTAACCCCAACTTTGTAATAAGATTTTAAAAAAATGTAATCTAGCGCTTAAATACAATTCGCCGACATTTTTTAGTTCATTTAACGCTTTTTCTCGTTGCATGCAACGGTTGTTTGATTTTAAACCTCAGAAAGAAAAGGGTTTAATTTTGAAAAAGCAAGCTAGTATAAGCTCAGATCAAACTAAAATAAATGCTTTTACCCGACTCGTAGTTTCCTACGACTACTGAGGTGTCAGTCTATCGAGCGGGAGGCTCGGGTTCGATTTCCAGTCGGGGCAACACTCAGGGTCTTGCAATAATTGAGGTACTGCCTTTGTTCTAACCTCAGCAAATGGTTAGAGCTTGCTACTTCTTGGATAAGGACGTTAAACCATTGAGCAGGATAGAAATCCTGGCGTTGTGGTCTATCTCTTTAATTGAGGACATTTCTTGGTTATTGGAGTATTTGTGAGCCGCTGTAGCGGTCCATTACAACTATCGGGGGACTCTCTAAGACCCTTTATTGTTTCAACCCTTTGCTTGTAAAGGGCATCTGATCATACTGACATTAAAAATGGCGCTTTAGAAGTCATTATTATAAAAATTTATTTTTTTGTGGGGTTTAATTGAAAACATAACGTTACAAGCACAAAAGTGAAGGTAAGTCAAAAGCTACGTCTGCTACCTTACAATACAGATTGGTGTTTCCGATTCTAGAATCTAATCATGACCCCTTCCTTAAACGCAAAAAATGAGACACAAAGACCTACTGAACCTTAGTCCAGTAGTTATTTTTTTGTATTTTATTTCTATCCATAAATCTACTGGACTAAAGTACAGTAGTAAGATTTAAAATCATTCTTTATTTCTATCCATCATATCGAACAATCAATTATATTACAATAATCAGGGTTCCTGCAGCTCAGGACTTTTCAAATTTAAGACCTTTTTAAGACTTTTTAATGCCAAAACACAAAAAATTT